>BMAO01009382.1:0-26276 GCA_019973975.1 Trichonephila clavata
AAACGTGCTTGAAGTAAACGCAAAATAGGTGCAAAATGTCGCAATTTTACCTTTATTATGGAAAATAATCACTTATTTTTCGCTGTACCATTGTACACCTTTATTTTTCGTTGCAAGGTCTGATTCTCTTGAGCAGCAATAGTTGAGTAGGACAACACTCGGATTGTTGTTAGTACCTGTCCATAACTGTCTCTAACGCAGTAAACGAGTCAGCATTTGATGGACTATTGCTTCTTTCGTTGTTGTTGTTCTCGTCTTCATCTCTTTCATCGTCGACAGGGTCGGAACAGAAAACATTAGGGCCCCCTGTGAAGTTTTGGGTCCCAAGGCTGATCTTGCAAATGGTAAGTATTTGGCGTCAGTCGCGGACTTTGTGCCCCCAGGATACTGACCCTCCCCCTTGATGTGAGGGTGGCGGAGGTGTACGTTGCGCCACTGTTGTCACCAATGATTAACAGGTACACAAAAAATGTCTCAATCTGTTTGGCATCAAGTTGACATTACTTTTGGCTACCAAATTTGGTGACTTGGTGACTACATGGAAAACTTTCTGGGTGCATTTTGCTTTCCTTATTCATTCCTATCATGTATGTTACGGATAGCAACTCATACAAATCTAGACATAAATGAAGGGAATTCAATAGGTTGTATATTTCATTGAGTGTAGACAAAATAAGAATCAATATTTTCTTGTAAAGAGCAATAAGTTGTGCTTCAAACCGTTAAAAGAAAAAAAAAACACCGAATGAAAACTAGTTGTTTATGTCATACTTAAATAACGAACTCGCTACGGAGTAACTTAGTGCATTTAAGAGTTTTAATATTAATTTTTAAGCATTAATGCTTCATGTTCTGTTCAGTAATATCATTTTAAATTCTCCTAAGCATTTTGTACGTAAGTAATTTCATTCTAGTTGTATTTTCGTGTGATTAATTCTTAAAAATCTTGGTGTTCAACAATTATTACATCCAAATAGTCGCTAGATGCCATGATTTGTAGCCATTAGTGGAAAGAAATTCCTGCGCATTTTAATATAATATTCTTGTTCGAGCATGCTCAAACAAAATAAACATTTTTATATATATTTTGCCGTTCAAAACTCATGCTTCAATAAATAATCATAATCACGCCGGTTCAAAAAATAATAACATTGCTTATAATTTGTAATATAAACTATTTACGTTCGAATTTTCGAATATACATTGGCCTCCAAAAGTTAAGGAACAACATATTTTTCGAAGCTCACCTTAACAAAATAACAATAACAAAAAAATTTATAGTTTATATAAATGATAAAAACAAGCTTTATACAAATTTATGCAAGAAACAATAGCAGCTATTTTTTTAATAGGAAAGAAGAGATATATATGAGTGAGAGAAAAATATGCATATATCAGGCTTTCGTAATTAATCGTGTAACTTTTGTTGATTTACAACTTTTGTTTGCAGATTTGTTGACAATAGGCAGTGGAGTCTCGCAATGTCTGAGAGAAGCCGTTTGCCTGATTCGTTGAGGTGGAGGGTGGTCGGATGGATGGAAATAAGGTTGTCACAGGCTGATGCTGCTAGGCTTCTTAATGTGTCTCGTAGTGTGGTCCACCGTCTCTGGAATCAATATCGAACCGAAGCATCTGTGTCCAGAAGATATGTTCCAGGCCGACCACGAGCTACAACACCTGCAGGAGACCGTTTTATTGCTCTTTCGACCCGAAGGAGAAGAAGGATTTCTGTGCCGCAATTTGTTGCAGACCACTCTGTAGCATCAGGGAGAAGAATATCCGCTAGTACGGTGCGAAGGTGTTTTCACAATTCAGTCTCTATGCAAGGCGACCAGTTGTGTGTGTACCCCTCAACAGACGACAGAGAAAAGCCCGCTTATCTTGACCAAGAGAACACGTTTCCTATACAAGACATCGATGGGCTTCTGTACTTTTGCAGACGAGTCCAGATTCACACTGGAGAGCGATTCAGGACGTCTGCTGGAGGGAACGATGCATCAGATATCATCAATCCAACACTGTTGAAAGACACAGTTACCGAGGTGGTGGAATAATGGTTTGGACAGGGATCTCACTCTGTGGTCATACTGAACTGCATGTGTTCCAGAGAGGAATTCTGACTGGTGCGAGATATCGGGATAAGATCCTTGAACCATATGTACGCTCGTATGCCAGTGCAATTGTCAATGACTTCATTCGGATGGATGATAAGGCACGACCTCATGGAGCTGTAATTGTTGAGGAATATCTTGAGGGTCTTGGTTTGGAGCGAATGGTATGACCAGCGCAATCTCCAGACTTAAGTCCGATAGAGCACCTTTGGAACTATCTTGGTAGACAGGTTGCTGCTTTAAGTCCTCCTTCAAGGTCTTTAGGAGAGCTGGAACAAAGCTTACTCCGTGTCTGGTCTTCGCTTCCCATTTCGGTAACCGACAGCTTAATTGACAGCATGGAAATTCGATGCCATCAAGGCATTCAAGCTAGGGGTGGGCATATCCCTTATTAAAACCCCTTTTTGTTATGTTCTATGATATTTTACCACATAAAACTGTGATTATTATTTTTCCAAAGAATGGACTTTTCCAGCGAGTTTGTCTTTTTAAAGTAAAACTTCTTTACGCACGCTTGAATTGGGAAGTAAGCTGTTGAATGCGCGACGAGAGCGTTACGGAAAGTGTGATCGGGTGAACGAACGGAAGTTGAGAGGTAGATATAACTTTGTGAAGATAGAGAGTTACGTTGCGTGTATTACTGAGGGGCAAGAGAGAGCACACAATGTGCGTGCGGGCGTGCCCTCAGATTGGACTTGTGGCTTTTATATCCTATTCATAAAAAGGTTTTCCCACCTGCTGTAATTATCAAGCTATTAATCTTTTAAACAACATTCTTGTGTGTGATCATCCTTTTTAATAGATTGTCACCTTTGGCTAATGAAATAATTGGAGAATACGCAACATGGGTTTTGAAAAGGAAAATCTTCGTTGAACACATTGTCAACAATAGGAAGAAGGATTCTTGATTTCATGAACGACGGAAAAAGTTGTCCATGGTTACTTTCAATTGCCAAAGTCTCAGAAAACACCTGTCGGGCTTGAGAGATCCCGTAATTCATTCAAGCAATATTTTGTTTCTATCAGAAACCTGGTCAAATGACGATAAAAATGTTGACATCCCAAATTTTGATTGTATTACGAAATTTAAGCCTAAAAATGTTAGATCAGCAGGAGAGTCAATTTATCAGAAATCAAATGATGCTTCGAATATAATAACCTCGAAAATGAACATTTTATTACGATATATTCGTGAAATCGATATTGGTCAGTCCTCAATTGGTGATATATGTGCTGCTCATTGTGTTTTGGACGATGGAAAAAAAACATCATAATGGTAGTTGTTTACATTTCACCCAATAACACAGTTATATATAAGTTTTTATATAAAAGACTTATGATTTACAGTCGAGAGTAGGCTCTGAAAAATTAGGAGAAAACTATCATACGTTGCACTAATTTTAGCAGGAGATTTCAATGTTAATTTCACGTCTGAAGATGGACAACTTTTCGTAAACTTTCTACCAGCTAAATTAGATCTACAAATGAATAAAATGAGTAATAACGGAAATGTGCCTACCACAAGACATGGAACAACAATCGATGCAGTTTTCTCTAGATATCTTTCTAATTTTCATTCGAAAACATATGTATCTTATTTTTTACACCATAAGCCTATTGTCTCGGTTTTATAATCAACCACAGTAATTACTCATGTATCCAATAATGAAAATAATGAATAAAAATAAAAATAAATCTATTCAACAATATTAATTTATCGATGAAAACCCATAATAAATTTAAATATTTGTAGAAAACTAATATATGTATATGAAAATATAAACATATATATATACATACATACATTTAGATGGAGCTAAAGAAGTTTTACTTCAGTCGTGTGGTCTAAAGCACACTCGTTTTTTTGTTGTAAATCATTTTAGCGTTTGTGTTATGTAAACTTCTATCTTGCACTTAACACATAACTGTTTCGTGCACATGTCGTCCAAATTTGGTGTTTCTACATTCATTCATTTGCAAATAAGGCGCAAAAACCGGTTGCTCCTTAACTTTTGGAGGCCAATGAATTAGCCATGGTTCCCATGGATACTCAAATACAATCTTAATATCATATGATTTGTAATATTCTTTTATTTGTTGAGAAGAATGATTATAGAATTTGGGAACTATTTTCTTCGGAAAATATGGAATGTGGAATATTTTGAAAAATACGGCCCAGTATTTAAGTACCCAAAATATTAAGGGCTTTCTGTTAGCGAAATAGCCACACATGAAATATCACGAATCTGCAAAACAGCATTTAGGTTTGTACTTATACAAATTTATGCAGGATATGCATAAAAAAGACTCATTTGTTACGATTTTGAATGAAATTTAAGAGTTTACCCATATTAATAATCTAGTTGATAGATTACATGTCTATTTCAAGTGGAAACAAATATTTTCTTAGATGAAAACCATTTTCATTCTGCAAAGAAGTTACTTAACCACTTCTTTGCAGATTAAACTAAGATTTCAGTATCGTGTGAGATTTAGTCACAAACTACACCCCTGACATTGCGATATAAAAAGAGGAAAAACGGACCCAAAAGGTTCGCATTAAACTATTTAACTATATTGAAGGAATACTTAGATTTTGTTGTGTGTGTTTACTTCTTATTTTAATGATTCAGTTTCAAAAATGCATAATACAAAATATATGTAAAAATTCAATTTATGTTAAAGAATTAGTTGTATTTTATGTTTATTTTTAAGTTAGTAAATATCTTTAAATAAAGCATAATTAATGCATTGGGTGTAAGAAAATTTCTGTCGTTTTTTTCCTTAAGAAGAAAGAAAACATTTTTTCACTTGTTATATTTTTAATTTACGGACGTGAGTGTATTTTAAATAATGTATAATAAAGAAAAGAAAGAGTCAGAAGCAAAACAAATGTAACTTATTTGTGAAGCCTTTTTTTAAACAAAAGGTAAAGAGCAAAAAAGATGTTACAAGTTTAATATCATTAATAAAAATTGCAAATTTTGCTCCTTGGAGCAAACAACAAACACAAACTCCCCTTATTTACAAAAACAAATATGACATGCTTGGTATGATGGTCAATGCATAGTTGTCTCCCGGACGATGCAATGCAGTCCGTACAACGCCTACGCATGTTGAGTATCAAATTATCCACTCCAAACACACCGCACAAGTTTCTTTTGGTCTCTCTTATGTTACTTCGGTTTTGGATCACAAACAGCATACAATACTTTAAGTGCCCTTTTTCTTCATTCATGTGTTGACAGTTTTACACGTTTAAAACAATTAAACTAAAATGCCAAAAAAGGTGCGTAAATCACCAATAGTATACTAATCTTCTATTTTTTAACATGGTTCAGGTGGATCAAGATTTTTGCTAAGGATCGACAATACATGAAAGTAAATGTGTTAAAAAACGACTGAATTTTCCCTTATACCTAATAAAATCTTGGCCTCTATCGTCTATATACATTGCCGCAAGAATCGAATGATTTTTTTCAAACATTTTTTATTGTGTGGCACCCTGGATCCTATTGATTGAGTGGTTTGGCACACCAAGGCTACAAGGTTGTTTGACCTCTGATCTAGATCATGGATTCCCTAGGTGGTTTCTACGAACTTCAAAGGTTCCTTGTGATTGATGTGTGTGACTGAATCCACGGCAAATTAAAATTAATTTGGGGTTGATTGGGTAATATTAGGGATCCGCGAAAGGTTTAGTATAAACGTAAAACATTTGTGAGCCGTTTCAAATATTACTAAATTGTGTGCATTTGTGTACACTTTAGAAACACCCCTTTTATTTGTTAAATTGCACTTATTTTAATTGCAATTATAAATCTAATGATTTCAATAAATTTTATGATGGTTAAATGATTATGGGTCCATGCGCCAAATAATACCTAAAAACACATATTGTGTAACAATTTGTTCAAAAAATATTTACTTTTAACTCAGTAAAAAATAACATGAATTTGACCTTTTATTTGACCAATGTACATTTATCTTCTTGGTATATTACTAATTCATTATTCATTGAGGTATTTGTAATCCTGTTGTAAATTAATATTAGTTAATAAAACCTCAAAAAAAATCTATCTATTCCAATTTTTATTTAGCTAATGTCTTCACCATCTTTATTAGGAGGGGAGGGACTTTCGCAGCCAAAGAAATAAAATCTAAGTACTATAATCACTTATAAATTTAATTTATTTGCTTACAGATGAAAACCTCAAGAATTCGACACTGTGTCGCTTCATTAATGCGACATTTTTCCCTAAGGGTGTCAGGATCCAAGGTACCTCAGGGTTTTATCCATTATTTATGGATCACGCTTATAAGGATATTTTTACTGGACTTTTGTATCCTCCTTCATTACTTTTGGACACCATTGATTTTAGTTGGGTCAGCACTCTTTGTTTTGATGTGTGCTATATTCGACTTCATGAATCCCCCGTATGATATTCATGCTTTTGCGCAGTAGTTAGACAGTTGCTGGATGAATGACACGATTGGCTCGACTGACTCAGGGCTCCAAAGAAATAGTGACGTGTTGAAAGGCCATGGCGTGGTTCCATTCACTGTTGACTATTCAAGTATGCCATCTGACTTCCACCCGCTGGTGATTCTACTTCTCTTAGGTTAAGCGATTTCCTTTCATTCTGCAAGATTGAGCTTGATCTTAGCCAATTATATTAACCTATGTTATCTAGTTAATTTTATCCAGTCATCTACTTTTAAGAGGTTAAACCTGAGAATGAATATTGACTCTATGATTGAGAAGATAACACCACAGTTTTACAAACTTCTAATGATGTTCTTCTTGGTGGCAATCTCCGACTTACTCTGCATGCTTAATATTGAATTCCAGCGAAACGAATGTCTTGGAGTACATGTATTTGCAAGCAATTTCACCCTCGAATTATCCTTCAATTCGAACTGGACAGCGGGATGTGATTATACAGTGGAGTCGCACCAAGTTAGCAAGTGTTCGTTTAGGTATCATGACTCCTCTAGTGACTTGTTGCTTTATGACGCCACTTGTAATTTCACCTCAAACAGAATTGATTATTTTTTGTACAATTATTTAAAAATATATTTCTCCTTTCTTTGTGGTATAACACTCGGCAAAGTTTTGTGGATCAGTCTGTTATTTGAGTTCTTTCTGAGGGTAGATATATTCACAAATACAGCGTGCTACGAAGAACTTTTAGAGCCATATTTTACTCGCTTGGAGTCCATCATCTATCAGTGCAATCCAGAAAAAATACTTTTATTAAATTCTCTCAGCTCACAAACTTGGATTCACCCGATATCGAGTTGACCGTGAAGGAACTCACAAGAAAACTTACTGAGGAGCATTGCATGGATTTGAGTGACAGTTATCTCTTTTCGATATCTGATCCTGACGAATCTGTTTAAAATAAGAGAATTTACATCTGGCCTTAGACAATCTTGATTGAAGAGTACGAAAGAGGAATCCAAGAGAGGGAACCAAATTGAAAGAAATCATCAAAATAGGATTTGAAATGTTTTCTACCAATATTTCGGCATAGAATTTACTATTATAGTGCTTGTTCCATATGCTATTCCAAAGGTAAAAAAATAATGGTCAACCAGCAGCTTGAAATTGACATTAAAAACCAATGAATTATCATAAAGGGCATGAAGAATAATTAGTACTGCTTTTTTGCGGAACTAATTCTATGCTTTATTCGTTTGAAATTGTATTTTTTATCAATTTAGAAATCGTAACAATTAATAAAGAACTCTCAGGGAAAAGATCTGTAATTCTTTATAAATGTATAGTTCCCAAGTCTTTTATCTTTTTAACATTTAGCAGACGCGTTCCATTCATGGAGTAAATATTTGCCAAGAACGGATTTTTTTTGCGTAAATCGACCCCCAAGGGGCATTGCGGCGGCTTAAGAAGCGTTATAGTTAAATATTTCCGTTTTTGAACTATTAGACCTGCAGACTTGAAATTTGGTAGGTATGTTCCTTTCATGGAGTAGAGTTACTCTAAAAACGGGTCTTGCAAAAATTGACCCTGAAATTGAATTGCGAAGGCTTAGGGAGGGGTGTTACAGACAGAAAAATTCCTGCTTTTGAGCTGTTAGATTTACATACTTGAAATTTGGTAAACATGTTTCTTTAGATGTATAGAGATCTGCTAAGAGCAGATTTTACGAAAATTGACATCTATGGGGAGGGGAAGCGAGAAGTTACTAGGGTGTATAGGCGGAGAAAAAAAAATTAAGTTTTCGAACTATTAGACCTACCGAAACGAAATTTGGCATGCATGTTTTTTTATTTGTTGTATTGAATCCCGCAAGGAACGGGTCTTATGGAAATCGACTCTTACTGGGCTTATCGATAAAAAATTTCCGTTTTTCAACTATTAGATTTAAACTTTGAAATTTGGCATGCATGTTTATTTTGTTGCGTAGAGATCCTCTAAAAATGGGTTTTGAGGAAACTCACTTTGGGGGAGGGGGGCGTATTTATTCGAATTCATGTGGCAGCGTTTACATAAATGAAACTCATTTGTCGCAATTTTGTACGAAACTACTGCGTTTTGGCCATCTAAATATTGTAGTCATTAAATATTTCGTTTATTTCAAGTGTACATGCATTTTTTAAAATGCACTATTCAATTCTTCTTAATCTATGCCAACTTATTTGTATTCCTCTAAAGGCCTATTAGGCGTGATTAAATTCACGCCAAATAGGCTATAGACAGAATGTAGAACTTATTCAAGATGGCCGTCTAGCACTTAAAAGCGAGTTGTGAAGAATAAAAAAATATTACTGAAACTAGATGAAGTAACTGAGAACTTTTGATATATGACCATTTAAAATGATTTAAAATGTGGAATATAAGAAGAAATTTGCTCACATCTCTCATGTAAAATGGTGCTGAAGAGTGTAATTACCAGAATAAAGAAACTAAACGTGAGGAATTTCAAAATGACAAACGAAAAAGAAATTAAAAGAAGCGAAAGCAGTTAAAAATTTAAAATAGATAAATAAACAATTAGATATCAAAAGAAGAATAAATACTAAAAAAGCATCTTTATTATGGAATGTTAAAAAATTTAAGAAATCATTTATTAAAAATAAAACAGTTGAAACTAGCAATTTACTACCATTAAAAAATAATTTTGCCTGACAGATTTATCGTTATGTCAGTTGGAATTCCACTATGAGATCCAAAGTAAAAAACTCGACCATCCAAATTGTTACTTTTTTGAGAAAGAATTGTTCCGTCTACCAGTTTTATCACATTCCTCTCATTGGGAGAAATCAGTAAAATCTTAACTAAAGTTGGAAAAAAAAAAGAAATTCAATCTCTTAATAGAAAAACTTTATTAAAAGATCGAGTTTAGTAAACCTACTAATTCGTAATAATTTAGCACGGAACTGTTACACTCTTTAAAAATAATACTGGTACTCACCCGTAATTTCTGAGATATCCATTATCCAACGAAAATTACAAAAAGAGAATACTGTAACAAAATGGCGTCCAATATAAAAATGGATAAATATTTTTAAAAAAAATCGAGTTACTTAAAATTAATAGGGTTACCACAATAAAAATAAAACAAAAAAGTAAGGATCAAAAACGAAAACACTGTAGCAAACATATTTCCAAACGATAAAAATCAATATAACCATATTATAATGTTATACGCTATCTTAGCGAAAATTAGAAACAATTTGACGGCTAACGACCTAATATCAAATTGGTACCTTATACTCTTACACAGATGAATTGATTTATACTCTTCCAGATTTGAAATACTTCTGTAAGGGATGCCTGTGCATATAATGAGCCAAAATATTTTTTCTCTATATAGTACCTAATATTTTAAAAATAATTTTATATATGAAAAAAATTGTTTAAAAATTGTTCTATAATTTTTTTTTCAAATAAATTATGAACTGATTTTCATCAAATATCTCCTTAACTATGTTTTGTACGTCATTTTCTATATGTGTGTGTAAAATACTTTTTATATTTAAGTAATGTTACTTAAAATAATTTTCTTAATACAAAATATTTTTCATATATATGTTTTTATAACCATTTTCATGCATTGTCATCCACTTCTGAGCTATAGTTCCAAGTTCAAGTCTCTTAGCTCATCGGGAAGTTAGTTTAAAATCAATTACAAAATTCCACCTGGATATACATACAAGAAAGCGACAAAATTTCACCCGGACAGACATACAAGAAAGCTAGTTTATAACAAAAATATGGTAACCTGAGGGCCCCTCTTTGACCTCAAAGCAACGAAATTAAATACGTAGACACAACTCAACCCGTGCTATCAACAGGGGTTTTCGGAGTAAATTCTTGTAGGTTCCGGAGTTATGGGACCCTTTGTTAAAATCGGTGCCCACCTCTTCGGGGACCCTGGTTCGAGACTAGAACTGCTTTTTTCACATTTGCATGCATTGTCGTCCACTTCTGAACTATGGTCCAAAGTTCAAATATCTAGCCTAACGGGAAGTTAGTTTATAATCAATTACCCGGACAGACATACAAGAAAGCGAGTTTATAAAAAAATATGGTAACATGGGGGTCCCTATTTGACCCCAGAGCCACGAAATTGTATATGTAGACGCATCTTGACCCTTGCTCTCGACAGATGGTCTTTGTCTAAATTCATGTAACCTTCAGAGTTATGGGGCCCTTTGTCGAAACCGGGGCCCGCCTCTTCGGCAATCCGGGTTCAAGACAGACTTCTTTTTTCACATTTTCATCCACTTCTATGCTATGCGCCAAATTTCATGTCTGTAGCTTTTCGGGAAGTTAGTTTAAAATCAATTACAAAATACCACCCGGACAGACAAGATAGCGAGTTAATAAAAACATGGTAAATAGTATCTAAATAAAAATATGTGTTACGAGATACTAGAATTTATATTCAGCATCAAATAAAGAAAATAAAGAAAAAAATTTTGAGCTAAAAAAGGTTATTGTACATATGTTGTAATTCTGGAGAGTAACTAAAGTATCGTTATTATAAGCATATAAAAGCTGTATTAGAGAAAAATGAAAAATATATATCACAAAAATGGAGACGAAATTGTGGTATATTACTATTTCGAGTATACTCTTTATCCCTCAAAAACTTCAAGATTTGAAATGTCATCTGACTGTACATATTTAAATATTTCGTTTCTGTTTAGTTACAGGTAAAGAAATTTAACATCATATACAGCCTTCAATAGCTCAACCATTTTTCAATTCCTACTATTAGCTCACTCTCTCTCTAAGCATATTTATTTATTTTTATATATATATGTGGGACGGCGTCTAGGGGAAGGTTCGATTTTAATGTTAAAATAAGCACGCAGAGTTAAAATAACTTAATTTATTAATAACACAAATAAAACATTTACTATTTACAAGGGGTTTAAAATTATTCGAGATAGCACCATACTAATTCCGAAAACACGTACTCTTTCTCAAAACAACGGAGAGAGCGATTTCCTCTGACCTGCCTTCGTTGAAGCCATTGGCGACGAAACGCGTGACGTGTATATAGAGACGATATGCAATACGAATTTATTGTTGAAAAAATAAATTAAAACTCCCTTTCATGCAATCAATAGACATAAACTTGGCTATGTTTTTCATATCTATAACAAATTTGCCTCTTTAAGTTAAAAGAAAGGCAGCTGAATAACAAATAACGTTTTCGATCATGTGTAATTGGTGGATGCGACACATCCAATCCTATCAAACAATCTGGACCAGGTATCAAACGTTTTTTACTAGAAATCCACACCTTATCATGACTTCCATATTTTCATATAATGTTTGTATATTGCATTAATTACAATACCAGCTCATTTACCAAATATCGATTTTTTTTCGTCACGAAACTTTGTAACACACTGATCAGAGATTATAAAGAAAATGCGTGATGCCAGCTGCTAAGGCTAACATATACCAGTTGCCTAGCAACCAACATGCAACAATTACAAAACAAACTTTTGGATAGTGTGTGAGATTGATACCTGTTAGATATATTTATTTCATTGCTTGTATCAAAAATTATCCATCAGTTCCTCTCGACTCTGTTTGACTCTCGTTTAAAGGTAAGGGCCCTATTGCCATTCAAACTCACTTTCAATACTTCCGTTATAATTTTCCTTTTAAAAAATTATTCACGTTTTTTTTAAGTTTGACTTACGCTTCTTTTGACAACGTATATTTTACCCGCAAAGTATAAAATTAAGCATTCTATAGAATGCCTAAAACTAGCTGGTAATGTGTGAAATGTTTCAAATTTCACACATTGCCTTCACATCAGTTGCAATTGCTCAGACCAATGGAAGCGGCCAAGGATTCGTTAAATGTATGTGTAAAATAAAGTATCAACATAAGAATTGTCTTTGCGTGAAAAATGTAATAAAATGTAATTCAAAATTTCATTAAGTGTACCGTGTTGCAACAAGTAATTTCTTATTTTTATATGAAAATTTTGTTTTCCTTAATGAGAAAGACATAAATTTTGTTTGGTACAACTTTCACTTTCCTTTACTTATTTTGAACAATTTTTAATTGTTCTCTCATTATTTTGTCAGGATAACATTTGAATACTTTGCCTAAAAACGTCAGGCAAAGTATAAATATGAGATTCTATACAACGTTCTATACAATGCCTAGGTATTCTATAGAATGCCGACATTTCATACTTTGCCGGTAACATATGCTGCAGAATTGTCGATAGGTCCTCGTGGACATATTAAAGCATAGTGTGTTTACATCAAAAAGGCGGAGAAGTTTATTATGTGTGGTACTGAACGCGACTCATATATTAAATTCATTTTATTTATGTCAAGATGAGTATTTCATCGAGTGTAGACCAATTAAGAATCGAATATTTTCTTGAAAATAACAATATGATGCGCTTAAAATCGTTAAAACAAAAATAGCGAAGGAGAACTACGGTAAAACCCGAACTTAAGCTAAAGGTTAGATTGAGTGAAAACGGCGTAAGTCGGAGTATAATTTCGCATAAAAATATATGCAAATTATTTTTCTTTGGGACCGGAGATGGAAGACAATGAAATTTTAGGAAAAAAAATGTTTAATAAAATTTCAATAACACAAATACAAAATCACAAAAACCGAAGGTTTTTTTTATGTGTAGGTGGTTTAATAAAACCTAACAAAAAAAAGTAGTCTGCCGAATTAAAGTTTTTTTTATCTTTCTCCAGCAAAATTTTCTCGTAGCATACTAATAAATTTTTTATTTTTTGTTTTGTACAAAAAAATACGCTCTTTGTTGGAGTAAAATTTGTAACTTTTTTCAATTAAACTGGGGCCTTCTATCAAATTCCCAACCGTCATTCAATCTTCTGATTTAACTGGGTTTAAAGACTAAAGTTCTTCAATGCCTTGCAATTGTTCACGCATTTCTACCAGTTCATCAATTGTCAACTCCTGATTATGGGGATCGAGCAGTTCTTGAGTGGCAACACTATCCACTTCTAAATGTATTTGCCTGGAAAGATCAACAACTTCTTCAATCAAATTATCAATTTCAATTCTGGCACTGATTCCGCCTGAGTTTTAGTGATGAGGTGGGGGAAGAGGATGAATTGACGAGATATGAAAATCGCATAACTCCGAATTTGCGTACATCGGGGTATTACTGTAGCTGTTTGTGTTCCACATAAAATATGAACTCACAGCGGAGTAACTTAGTGTAGTGAGAGAGAGAGTTTTAATAATAATTTTGAAATATTTGTGGCCTCATGAACTGAAGAGAAATAATTTAATTATTAATTTCTTTCTTGTCATTTGGCAACACTCATAATCATTCCATAATGCTTACCTTTTTTGCACAACATCGTGTTACTATGTATCTTATATGTTTTATCGAGTAACATTGTCGTAGTCTCCCACTACCCCTTTGCATATTATCTATGTTAGGATATGTAGGATTCATAATTAAAGACTACTCAAATAATAAATCACTTATTTATTATTTCTTTAAGACAGAAATCCACAATTAATAATCAACTTTAAGAACAATAAATTATCATGGAGTATTATCAGAATTCAATTATGGACGACGGAATACTAACTGATATCACGAGGGGAATAACACGTACAATCAAACTACACATTTAAATCTAAACTACAAAAGTTACAGACCTGAAATCTTCTTCAGAAGGAACCTGGAACTAGTAGAATTTAGGAAGTGGCTATAATCTAGGATATCTTCAATAACTTCTGAACCGCCTTAATGAATCTTTTTCAATAATCTTCTTTCCTCTATCAAATTTCACTTCATTTAACTAAACGCTTAAAAACACCTTCTTAGGCAACCACGTAGTTTACTTTTCAATCCCAAACACGGAGTTCTACTCTATCAAACCGCTTAGTCATCCTTATCTCTTCATTTCATTTCTCCCTTTTATATCTCTTTCGAACTCGCTAAACCCGAAACTATCTTATTTACATAAGTCACACTTTAAGCTCTCAGTGGGGATTGGTCAAAATAAATACAATTTAAAGTTTTTAAGAGAAGGTTAGTGAAACGCGTAAGCTTCCGTCACAACATTAAAGTGCATTTACTATTTCATGATTTCTGGAACATCATTTTAACCAAAAACAACAATATTCAGAACACGCATTATAGAAATTTAATGTCTTTCTTCAACCTATCATACTTTCACCAAACATTAATGCTTCCATATTTTGTTCAGTAAAATTATTTGAAATTCTCCTTGATATTTTGTGTACCAATAATTTCATTCCAGAGAGTTGTATTTTTCGACTGATTCATTCTCAACAACCTTGTGTTTCAACGATTATGGTTACATCCAAATGGTCGCCAAATGTCGCGATATGTAGCCAATAGTGAAAAACTGTTCCCACGCATTTCAAAACATAATATTCTTGTTGGAGCATGCTCAAACAAAATAATCATTTTTTTATTAGTTTTTTCTGTTCCAGTGCATGCTCAAAAAATAACATAATTTTGTAATATAAACTATTTATGAGTGGTTGCTGGAATATAATAGCCAATTTTTGTATGATTGCCAACCATGGCGTCAACAAGGAGGGAGGGGGGGGGGTCTGGACCCCCACATCGCGTTTGATTTTTTTTTATTGATTTTAATCTTATGTATATAGTACGTAAAAATTTAATAAAGCGTTTGTTATTAATAATTAATTTTACTAATTATCTCTAATTATTTATTCGAGAATTTATTTTTTGCTGTTTTTCGTTCCTGACAATCGACAGAATCGAAAGAATATGTTTGGTGGCGTATTAGGGTCTGATACGAGAATGCTGACATTCGACCATGGACCCTTCGCTTGACAAATACCTGTGTGTGCCAATGGGGTTGCCACACATTCTCAAACACAACCTTAATAACTTTGCCTATAATTTGTAATATTCTATTACATTGTTGAGAAGGATTATTAGAACTTGGAACCTATTTTCTACGGAAAAGAAAACACAGTGGAGAGTTTTCAAAAATTCGGTCTAAGGTATCCGACTACCCTAAAATTGCGAATTTTGCCGAAAATTGACACACAAATTGTTTTTATAATTTTATTCCATAGGCCATCTTATTAGCTTTATAAAAATACCAAGTTTATTATTTTCCGTTCTCTAGAACAAAAACTACAAGTATTTTAGTAAAAGCAGATGCCATTACACTTGTCATACATTAAAACGCGTTTTACTGGAAATGTGTTTTTTTTAAAGGCTCAAACGGGGACAGTGATTGCTCAAAAAGTTTTGAAAATAATTTTCTTAAATTTTTATGAATGTTCTGTGTTCTGTATAATAGTAGAAGTGTTTTAACCTTCAGATTTATCAAAAACTGTTTGATTACAAAATTTACTGTTCCTTATTTGGAATATAATTACTGTTTTATTAAGTAATTTTATGTAATAACTGAGATATATATATAGTGCTCTAGTTTTAGTAAAAATCTAAATATCTCTTATCCTAAAGGTCATTTCAAAATTGAATAACATAGCAATATATCAGAATTGAAAAACTGAAAATTTGTTTATAAACTTTGGGTACATAATGGGCTCCGTTTATGTTATTTTTTGCAAATTTTCTCCTATTTCTTCCAATTTTAATAATTTTCTTCTCTTCCTAAATTTAGCATATTTTTCTTAAAATATACTAAACAAATCTACAAACCATAAAAAAATTCCTCTATTTCCATTGTTTTTTTTTTAAAAAAAAAAACGTTGTTGCAAGTAGTCGGGTACCTTAAATAACCGAAACATTGAGGACTTCAAGCAAAATGACAAAGCAAGAAATATCGCGAATACGCAAGACAGCATTTAGATTCGTACTTATACAAATTGATATGAATATAATAATAAATAAAAAATAGACTTATTTGTCGCGATTTTGAATGAAATTACGGAGTTTTGGTGGCAATAATAATTCTCTAGCATTAGATCTTTTGTCTATTTCAAGTTTGTTTTATTTAAATATGCCCAGAATTTAATTCTTCTGAATCTTCACCTGTTTATTTGTTGGTGGGCTAATATGGAAGGAGCATGCGCGAGAGTTTGTTTTCGCGCATGTGCAGGAACGATCACATTTGTTGGCATTTTTTGATTAGGCGATGTCTCTTGACTTTGCGAAATTAATCGACAATTTAATATGTATGTTCTAAATCGGATTTCTAAATGTTAAAAGAATTTTAATCCATACTCTTTAGTTATTGATCTTTAGTGGATCGTATTCATAGGCATTTTATACCTCGAGTTAAAAAACGAATTATGCTTCACATTATAATGCTGCATTTAATTATTTTATATCGTTAAAAAATTGTGAGTGTGGGTGTTAAAAATATTTCCAAATTCTCAATTTTAGACGACGTATTTAATATTTTTCTACGAATCTGGACGCAGCAAACAAACATCAACCCCATTTAAAACTTAAAGACCTTATTTCTTTGATTTGATATTTTCAATAATAGCACATCAACATATGGATTATAATATTATACCATTGAAAAAAGTGTTGCATAATAATGTTTAAAATAAGCATAAAGCTCTTATTTATTGAGAATATATGCAACAATAGCATACTAAAAGTAAAAAAATTTTAAACATACACATAAGCAATGATGATTATATTGTAACATATAATCATCATTGCATTAATGCATTGCATTTTCACACAAAAAAAATTGTGTGCGTGCTTTTGACCACACGGTAGAAGTGAAAACTTCTGACTTATTCTGGGCAGTAGAATCCAATTTTTTTATGTACTACGTTTTCTTTCACGACGTTTTCGCATATAAGCGTTAAGAAGCTCTCTTTTTCGAGCCTATTCAACGGTGGATTTGTTTATTCCATATATGTTCTGTAATAGGTAATGTTTACATAATTTGCATTCTCATATATATTTATATATGAGTTTATACAATTTCTGCATTATTTTAATTTGTTGTAACACAAGAGTCGTTACAAAAAACTTACAATTCTTTAAATAATAAATTCTTCTCTCGAGATGCTTTTTTTCTTTCCCATATTGCATTTTCAAATCTGAAAAAAATCAATAACAGTTAATTTCCTGTGAAATATATTCTATACACGATCCGTAGAAAATAAATAGACTACTGTTCATCCAATGTTTCCCGTTCCATTCTTTCTGTGAGGTTTTCATTAGATCTGTGCCAATCTGTAAATTCTAAGTAATACATATTAAAATCAGTTTAATTTATGAATAATATCAATATTCAGTTCTAAACTTGTATAATATGCATTACAAGCTATTAATTTTAAGCAATACATATTAGAATTAGTTTGTGTGATATATAAATAATATCAATATCCAACTATAAACTTGTTGAATATGCTTTGTAATACCCTATTAAAACTTATTTGAATGTCCTATTCAGCTTAGGATACATTTCACCTATTTAGAACAGACTATGGGAAGCGTGCCAGATTTGGCAGGTGGTACAATTCTTAGTGGCACCACTCTTCAAATTTGTAAACTTTTAACCTGATAGAAGTAGATAATTTTGAAAGGGAGCTTATTAAACCAACATCATCAAAAAAATAAAAAGCAAATTTTACGGAAATATCTGAAAGGTAACTCTAAGGATAAATTGACGTTTATTATAAATTGTTGGAGTAATTGCTGGAGAGATTTAACAGTTTAAAGAAAATTGCATATGTACTCTACTTCCCGCTTTTCTATGTGAGCAAATTTTTCTCTTATAAAAACTACTTCGAGTCCGCAAAGAAATTGTTTAACTGAACATTCAAAATCGTCTCTAATTGAAAGTCACACAAGCTATACCCCTGATATTGCGATATGAAATACAGCGGTGTAATGGCAAGGTTCCCATTAAAATATTCTTTTTATTTAATTATATTAATAGAATTCTTGTGTTGAATATTGTTTTTTCCTTATTTAAATATGTTTAAAAGATACATCGTATATGTATCATTTTAATATTTTATTTACGTTGAAGGAATAGTTATATTTTTTGTGCTAAATAAATATTGTTACGAATTTTGTATAAAATAGTGTAAATAATCTGTATTTGGATGTGTAATGCATTTATGTTACTCTATGTTATACTTATTTTATGTTAAATCTGTAATATTCACAAGCAATGTTGTCCCTTACGTTATAATAGCAATTCAATAGGAACTTGGCGAAATATAGGCGATAGGGCCAGGTTGGCATCATTTCTGGCGACCATGTTGGCGAGTTCGGGACCCTCTTGATTCTTCTAGAAATTACTGAAGAAATCCATTAGTTTCACGATCTATGACGCAGGAGGATTTTTCTCGAAGTTTCCACCGGGTCTATAAATACAGCGATCTCGCTGACACGAGTCAGTCTTGTTTCAACCAGCGATTAGTGAGCATTGTTTTGACTAGCGATTAACCCGGCTGTGCTTGTGAATAATAATCTTATACATACGTGTATTTTGGATACTGATAATTGTGTCTACGTGCTGTTGAAGGTGTGAAATCCTTCTGATATTTATTTTGTGAATTTTGCTGTTGAATCCTGTATTTCAAAGATTGTATTATCGACAATAAATTCTCATCGCTCTTAAAGAACTATCTTGTACTTTGTAACTGATTTGCATAAAATCCTCGAATCCCGATCAACGTAACAATATCTTTGAATGATGCAAAATTAACATGAAATATAACTCTAAACTGTATTCTTGATCTCTATTCCCTAACTCTACATGCATTGTCACGAGAGTTGAATTGTTTCAAATATTTCCTGCAGTTCAGCAAGCACCTTGAATCCCATTGGTAGATTGGTTTGACACACCACAGTTGAAAGGTTGCCTACCCCTGGTTTATAATTTCGTTTCATTCCAATATAATTACTTTTGGATAATATTTTATAAGCCTGTTATGTTTGTGGACCGCATCCCATTCTTCAGATAATTATGAATATCCCTGTTACTTCTGGAATTAAATTTAATCAAGTTACTTGTTAGAATCCTATTCTACAACTTTATTTCTCTCTGGAAACATTGTTATATTTTTAAGTATGTGTTATATTATAATACTATTATTGCAATGTATTTCATTCTCATTTCCTCTAAAAATAATTTTTTTAATCAGAAGTAAATAAAACATAGTTAAAATATTAAAATTTTTCAATGTTTATTATTGCTCTTCAATAAGAAATACTTATATTAAATCATCTGCATGAAACTTTTTCCTCTATTAACTTTTTATCGAAATTTTCTAACATTAATTATTGTCATTTCCAATTTTAAAGTAATACGATAAATCCAATCTGTTATTATTATTATTATATGAGTTATCAATGTGTATTATTGAATTTCAAAGGCTTATTTCAAAGTGCTTATAAAATGGTAAAAATAGCCCATCAATATACATAACATTATACTTTTAAATTGGTACTTTTGCTTGCTTTTAAGTTTTAAAAATAATAAAATAGGTTTTCTTACAGTATCTGACTACTTGCGACAACTTTTTTTTTTTAAAAAAAAAGGGGGGAGATATAGGGATTTTTTTGTTGTTTTTAGATTTGTTTAGTATATTTTAAGAAAAATATGGTGAAATTAAGAATAGAAAAAGAAATTAGCATTACTAAAATGGGTAAAAATTTTCAAAAAATAACATAAACGTGGCCCGTTCTATACCAAAAGTTTATGTACCAATTTTCAATTTTTCAATTCTGATGTGTAGCTATGTTTCTGAAATGGCCTTCAGGATAAGAAATATTTTAATTTTTACAAAAACTAGAGCTCTTTATCTGAATTATTATATGAAATTGCTTAAAAAAAACAGTGATTATATTCCCATAAGGGGCTGTAAATTTTGTAATAAAACAGTGATTAATAAATCTGAAGCTTAAAACACTTCTACTATACAGAACATACAAAAAAAAACTTCAGTTAATTATTTTCAAAAATTTTTGAGCAATCGTTGTCCTGGTTTGAGCATTTTCAAAATACACATTTCGAGTAAAACGCGTTTTAAAGTATAACACCTTGCTTAAAGTATGACATCTTGCTTAAAGTAATGGCATCTGCTTTTACTAAAACACTTGTAGTTTTTGTTATAGTGAACGAAAAATAATAAACTTGGTATTTTTATAAAGCTAACAAGATAGTCTGTAAAATAAAATCATAAAAAAAAATTCAATTTTTGGCAAAATTCACAATTTTAGGGTAGTTGGATACCTTAAGCAGCTGGACTCAATGGAAAACGCCCTTCCAAAAAGCCGATGATCTCTAAAAAGAATCACAAAGACCTGACTAAGAAAGAGTAGGAGGGTGTGATTGAAGTGATGAAAACAAATACATGCTTCTTGTTACGGATGGGATGCAGTGGGTTTGTTGTCCCCAAAGCACTCGTTACAACCCAGATTTCCACAATGAAGCATAAGGGTAAAAATGTCAATTTGGGGAATGCGTCTCTAGCCTTTTCATGGGTTTCCTAAGACAAATTCGGGAAATCATGGATATGTTTCAGTATGAGTACATCCTTAAAAACACCATGCATGTAAATTCTCCAAGCATGAAATTCTCTTGGCCGTGGCTTCATTTGCAATAAGACAATGATTCGAAGAACCGATCCAAGTAAATTCGGAATTAGTTCCCTCACCGTCAAGTGCCCGCCCTTAACAGGCAAAGCAAGCTCCAGACATTAGTATTATTAATGAGTTACAGGTTGAGAGGAAGCGTCGTCTTATAGAAAAACGTTAGTAATTCCAATTAAAAGTTGTTGTTTTTTTTCCTCTTGAAGAAGAATGATGGTAGAAGATCCCTCTCTCCTTCGTTCAAATTCTTCCTATATCAACCCTGGAGGTGCCAATCTGTTTTTGATACCAAGGGGTTTCAAATATTAGTATGTAATTACTCACATTTTCACCTATCCTCGTATTTTTGTATTCGTAGAACAAGATATCAATCATTGGCATAGCCAAGTAATTTTAGCGCGTTTTTCACATGTTGTATTTTACAATAATGCAACTAATGAACTTTTTACTAACAGAAAGTAGTGTACTATACTTAAAAAAAAACATTTTTAAAAAAAAATTTTAATTTAAAAATTATTAAATTTAAATATGATTCGGCTCATCTAAGGCACAAATGCGACCAAATGCCGAAAACCCGAGTTCAATCGGTTGCTTATTGGCTGAGGAAAAGGTACTACAAAATATGGAACGAAGACGAAGACGAAGATGGAGGACGAAGACGAAATTTGCGTCCTAATAATAGCGCTTTTTTTACACTACGTGAAAAACGCGCTAAAAAAACTTTGTGGGGGAGGTGTCCTAATTGGCACACCTCTCTCTCTGTCCGGCACGTCTCTAGGTGTGGGGGGAAACAAAGCATCACCAACAAACTCCATAATAACAATTAGATTTATTCAGACTTTGAACACACACTTAAGCAATCACAAGTTAAATTATAAGAAGAAACCTAGGAGTGATATCTAAAGAGTCGATTATTCCTAATATTCAATTCTAAGTAAACCCGACTACCAGAAATAGATAAGGAGAACAAGCCTTAGTGACCCTATAGCCGATTCTACTATCTTAAATCTTCAATCTAATAATTTGATCTCCGCAATTACCTTCTTAACGCGCGCTAGGTTTGTGAAGTAAATATTTCAGTGTTTACACTTACTTGACAGCTTCACGGCTCCTTCTCTCTTACATCTACAAAACCTAGACTTTATAAGATCAAACTAATTTACATATCTCGTGTTCTTCTTGAAAGGCTGTGAGTTAATGTAAATGCTAGCCCCAAAGTTTCCCCAAGAGGATTAGTAAGAATATCTTGCGAATAGACCCGTCACAACTTCTGTGTGAAATTTTAAAAAAATGAAGCTATGGTTTTTTTTTATTTAAATTAATTATTTGGTGTTTGAATTATCACTGATTCATGCACCACAAAAATATCTAAACATGTATATTGCGCGACCATTTCAGCGAAAAAGGTTTGTATTCGGATGAGTAAGAGCCAATACTATAAGTACCGTTTTACAGCTATCTCCCTCGTCAGTTTCTGACTAATTATTCATTGACTTATTATTGATCTCTATTTAAAATTAATATTAATCAATGCAATTACAATAAATCAAAAAAACATTTTGATATTTTTTGTATAGTCAGTGACATTTAATGTACCGTTTTGGGAGAAGTGTCACTTTCACAGCCAAAGAGAAAAAAACTCTCTTGATATCACAATAATTTTTAAATTTTTTTTCTTGCAGATGACTACATCAAGATTCCGGCTCTGTCTCGTTGCATTAATACGCCAATCTTATCGTAGAGTTTCACAGTTCAGGGTACAGGATCTTAGCGTTTTGGCTCTAATTATAAGGATATGCTTTCTGGACTCTTGTATTCGTTTTCATTACTTTTGGATGCCAATGATTTTGGTTGGATCTGCGCTCTTTGTTTTGATATGTGCTGTACTCGATCTTATGAATCCATTGTATGACAGTCATGCTCTTGCGCGGTTGTTAGAAAGTTGCAGCTTGAACAACACGAATGGCTCAACCGATTCAGAGCTTCAAGGAATGAGTGATGTGTTGAGAGACCACGGCTTGGATACATTTACCGTTGACGTCAAGTATGCAATCTAACTTCTACTCACAGATGATTCTACTTCTGTTGGGTCAAGCAGTTTTCTTTCATGCTGTAAGGTACATTTGGGCCTTAGCCAAAAATGACAACGCATATTATCTAGCTGATTTTATCGGATCATCTGCTTTTAAGAGGTTAAATCTTTCAATAAATATGAACTCTTTTATTGAGAAGTTAATTATGCAGTTTGGGTTAACCAAAATGATCGTCTTGTTGGTAATCTCTGAATACATCTGCCTCTTAAATATTACTTTTCAAAATTACATCATGGAAAATACTGGAGTAAGTATTATGGGGAGAATCTTCTCCCTCGAATCATCCTTCAATTCGAACTGGACAGCCGAATGTGTTTATACAATGGAATCTTACCAAGTTAACTAGTGCTCTTTTATATGTCATAACTCTTCCAGCGACTTGCTTCGTTATGATACCACTTGTCATTTTACCTCAAACAGAATTGACCAATTTCTGTACAAATGTTTAAAATTTTATTTCTCTATTGTGGGGACCATAACACAATTTAAGATGCTGTGGAGCATCGGGATGACGTTTTTTTGTGCTTTTGTATACTTGTTCCCACATACAAAGTGGTACGAAGAATTAAAACCATATTTTGCTCGCTTGGAGTTGATCATCTATCACTTCACTCCAGAGAAAATGTCCTTATTAAACTCTATATGCTCGAACTTGGATTCGCTTGACATCGGGAACACCATGAAGGAACTCGCAGAAAAACTAGCTGAAGAGAATTCTAACGATTTGCCTCGCAATTATCCCTTTTCTGTATCTGATCCTGATAAACATGTTTAAAATCAGAGAATTTAAAACTCACCTCAGTCATTCCAGGTTGAAGAGTAGGAAAAAAATCTGAGAGAGGAAACCAAATTTAAAACAATCGTGGAAAACACTTTGAAATGTTTTTTACCAATATTTTGGCATAGAATTTGTTATTTCAGTGCTTGCTCTGTGTTTTATGTCAATAAACATGCGCGAGATAAATTCCGGTCAGCTTCTCGTTGTAGTGTGCCAGCTGTGTAACAGGTAGCAGTATCATACTGAATGTATCCTTTCCTGTGTGTGCGGCAAAACCCATTAACGTAATATAATGTACTTGATCTGCGGTAGCAATTAAATTTTCTTGGGCATCAGACTTTCTTCCATACTAATCAATGGACCAATGAAATGCCAAAAAACATCCCTCAAACTATAATATTGATTTCACCAGTTTTAAGAGCCGTGGCATTTCAGGCTGAATCTATGCTTTCGTTCTTTTTTTTCCTCCATATTCGCATGCTACTATGTGCATGGTGTAATTGCAAATACTATTGATCAACATAGTCTCATGAAATTTTTCTAGTCAATCTTTTTACTGCTGTTCCATTTTTTACTGCTTTGCGAATCGAAGACGTCTGCTCTTGTACAAGATCGACAGTAGAAACTTTCGAACAAGTCATCGACTACCAAAGGCTGTGTAGTGTAAAAAAAATGTGTGGTGAACAATTCATACAGAAGCGTTTACAATTGCTCCTTGCTGATTCCCTTCAATCTGACAAACGGTTGCTCTTCTATTGGTTGGGTAATTTTCACAACTCTACTTTCCGAGGGAGTGTTCGAAAGGCTGAGGTGACCCCAAGCCTGACGTAGTTTTCTCTACTTATATACACTCTCTTCAAATATTAACTGCTGTTATCGAACATTTCAAAGTTGAAATCGTTTTGCTTCTACGCTTTCTACAATCATCCTGAGTTCAAACTCCCTTAAATCATGTTTTCCCCCCATTTCTTCCCAAAAAACACTGTGTAATTAATGGTCAACACAATTCCTGCATTTACTTTTAACCCGGGGGCAGGTGCATATTCAATTCTAACGATAATGGTCCTGCGGGATGACTGAGTCACCCAGTCCTTTTTTTTATAATTATTTTTAATGTACACGACAAAAATCATTATTCCAGTGAATAATTTAATTAAGAGAAAGTATACTTACCTACTTTCAAGGACTTTTCTATTTTTCTTTCATAATTTGACAAAAAATATCTATCAAACTAAACCAAGAAGTTTCAAATGTGCATGATTTAATAAATTTTCAATTTATTAATCAATTTTCGTTAATATTACAAAAAACATTATTTGTAGGCAAAACTGTCATATTTTGTTCAAGTTATTGTAGTTTTATTGTCTTTGATGATCGGCAAATAGCATGTTGAACATTTTCTCGCTTGTGTCTTTTTGACAGAAGGAAGAATGTCTTGTGCTACACTTATGGCTTCATATTTTACTTGATAGAGTTATTTAGGTAGCATTTGAAAATGTTCCTTTCAACTCAAACGTTTCATGTTCATCGCTTTTCTCAAATTTACATTCGCTATCATAATTAATATGCATTACTTCAGCAGGTTCTTCCCGTGCTTGATCAGTTATTTCTAACTCCTATTCCAACCAAACTCAATTTTCTTATGTAAATCCGACGCTGACACGAATACATGAAGCGCTTTCAAAATTTCAATTAGATAAAAGTTATTGCAATAAAAATATTTCACTTTTTTGGATATTTGGCAGGGGAGACGTCATGAACAGGGAAAAAATTTTCTAACTCCTATTCAAACCAAACTCAATTTTCTTATGTAAAATCCGACGCTGATCACGAATACATTGTAGCGCTTTTCAAAATTTCAATTAGATCAAAAGTTATTGCAATAAAAAATTTTCACATTTTTTGGATATTTGGCAGGGGAGACGTCATGAACAGGGAAAAAATTTCTAACTCCTATTTCAACCAAACTCAATTTTCTTATGTAAAATCCGACTCTGATCACGAATACATGTAGCGCTTTTCAAAATTTCAATTGGATCAAAAGTTATTGCAATAAAAATTTTCACATTTTTGGATATTTGGCAGGGGAGACGTCATGAACAGGGAAACAATTTCTAACTCCTATTCCAACCAAGACTCAATTTTCTTATGTAAATCCGACGCTGATCACGAATACATGTAGCGCTTTTCAAAATTTCAATTAGATCAAAAGTTATTGCAATAAAAAATTTCACATTTT
>BMAO01009383.1:0-67697 GCA_019973975.1 Trichonephila clavata
ATTTTCTTTACAAATTTAAAAAAATTTACGAAAAATTTATAATTGCAAACATTTTTATATATTTTTGTAAAGCAACCAAATTTCTAGAATAATAAAATGCGTATAATCTGTGGAAAATATAAGCTATAATTTACTAGATGTCACTGAAAAATTAAAAAGAGTACATTAAAGTAAATCAGTTTAAAAGAGCACTTCCTACTATTTGCTCCAATATTCATATATTTTTCTTAAATAAAATGTTTTAATTTTTCCGAGTAAAAAAAAAAAAATTGTTTACGTAAAATTTAAAATAAAGAATTGTTTGCTTGTTTGCATACTTGCTTTTTGTATATAATTCACGTTTTATTGAATTTTATTTATAAATTCTCTGGTAAAAATGTCATCGCTAAAACACAGAATATATATAATCCATAATAATCCATATAAATGCACTCTATTAAAAAACGACGATTCAAGAAGAATATTTTTGATTGCAATGAAATTTCGCAAACAAAGACATTTGTATTAAAAAAGTAAATGATTAAAATTTGGTATCAATTGAATGAATAACGGGAGGTACAGCGCATCGGAACTGCGCACTCAGCACTGTCTATAAGATGCGATTCTCAACTAATGTTTAAAATTTCTGTTGCATTGCGATTTAGGATACATTTCAACGACTAAAAAAAGGTCTCGCCTTAGAATTTGAGCTCTTTACTAGCAATTGTAAGAGTCTAAAAGAGATTGTACCATTGGGTTGAAAGAGTCTCAAGTTGGGCACATCTTAGAATTTGTCGTCATATGGGTCAAAGCGATGCAAAATTTAAGCTCGTACCGAGCGCTAATCCAACTGCCACTTCCGCCTGTACACTATGGAGGCAGATTACAGTTTTGTTTGGCTCGATTAGATTGGAATCATTCTGTGAGGGAGGACATAAAGTGTTTAGTGGTGAGTCCTGCTTCCAACTGTGTCCTGACGATCATCGATGAAGTGTCTGGATTTGCGCAGGGCAGCACGCTTTCCTTCTTTAACTGTTTCACACCACGTAGGCCCTCAACCAGGAGTTATGGTCTTGAGTGATATATTGTTTGACAGTTGGTACCCTTTGGTCGTCATTAGAGGGGACACTTACAGCTTAGCGGTACGTTGACGATATTCTGAGGACCGCTCAGTTAACGTTCCTTTTGCAGAACTCTGACTTTATTTTTCAGTAAGATAATGCCAGACCACATATGACACATTATCCTATGAGATCTCTTACAGCTTGTCAAAAACTTCCTTGGCCTGCCAGATCATCAGAACTCTCTCCAATCGAGCATGTCTGAGATATGATGGAAAGGCGAATGCATGTACCAGGAAATGTCGATGACCTGGCTCAACAATTTTCGCAATTTTGCAAGTAATACCCCAGGAGACCATCAGGCTGATTTATTACTCTATTCCGCTTTGGGTGGTAGCTTGAATCCAGTCAACATCTTATTGAGCTCGTTACTTTTTGTAACTATGTAACTCTGTAATAAATCATTAATTTTTTCCTGATCTGATGTATTAATCTTTTTCTATTCATATTATTCTATTAATCTATTTTCATATTCTTTCCACCCACCAATTTTTGTCTCTATCGGAAAACTCGTTTTCGATGTGTCTTTTTTTTGTTATAGAGAGTAGCTATATAAATCTAAGAATAGTCAGTCAAGGCAGTAAGAAATATTAGCCACAGCAGGAGATAGCAATTATCATTGATTGTATGTACTTTTACATTTTTGTAGCATTATGCCAGAATATAGAAGAATTTCATGATTTACTTTTGTATTTTCATTATATATATATATATAGTGTCTGTGTGTTCCTGAATTCGTGGTAAAATTGTAATGGTAGGTACAGGGCATTGTAACAAAATTTTATTTTATAGGAATGTATGGGTAGAAGTGACGGGTTGAGGCACCAAAAGAGGAAATAAAATAAAAGAGAAATTGAGTTAATGGTTTGTTGGGTTGCCGCCAGGGGTAGTACATGTCTATCCAACGTTCAACCTAATGCATCTCAGTAATATAAAGTCTCATTTGCAATTGTGCTGACATCTACGATGGGATACTGTAAGTATGCCAAAAAAGCAGACACACGATGCATATACGATCGTGTAAATGGTAACGACAGAGCTGCGCCAAGAATATATCACGAGCAGCTTCCTCATTGACAGAATTTTAAACGATGTCCACAATTACTTGAATGCCACGTTTGGAGTTCGATGTAGGGGGCATTGTGGACCAGTCTCCAGGCCACCACGATCTCCCGATTTATCAAGACTCGATTACATTTTATGGGGGCAGTTGCAGAATCTTGTTTGTGCGACTCCACTTGGCTCAAACGAGGCTCTCGTTTCCCGAATATTTGAAGTTGCTGCACGTGTGTGTGAAATATCTGGCATCTTTGAACGCGTATGTCAATCGCACCAGCAATGCAACTTTGAACAAAAATTGAAATCATTTTACTTATCAACGACGCTTTCAACAAGCACTTTATCTTTCCTTTTGCCTCTAATTTTTTGTGTTTCTGCCTCACCGCGTCGCACAAACACTCTTACATTCATACATTCCTATACAGTAAATTAATGTTACAATATTCTGTACCTAACCATAAAGTATGTACCATGAATTCGAGAGAACCCTGCATATTTAATATATACAAATACACTCAAGAGCCAAAGCATTATGACCACCTTTCAATAAAGAGTTGGTCCACCTTTGGCATGCAACACACCTTCAACTCGCCTTGTCATGGATGCTACAAGTCCTTGGTAGATTGTCGGAGACAGATTGTACCAGATGTTTAAGCAACGGTCACACAAATCCAATATATTGCGAATTAGTGGTGTTTAAAAATTGAGCTGCCGTTACATGACATCCCAAATTTGTTCTATCGGATTGAGATCCAGTGAGTTAGACGGCCTTCAGCATGATGTTCCTGGAACCACTCCAACACAATTTTAGCCTTGTGACACGGGGTGTTGTCCTGATGGAACATTTCACTTCCAGCTGGTAAAACAGAGGCCATGTAAGATTACAACTGGTCCATAATGATGTTCAGATACCCTGTAGCATTCATGACCTTCTCTACCACATCCACGGGTACCAGAGACGCATAAGAGAACGTCCCCCAAAGCATAATACCGCAACCACCTGAGTGTGTATGAACTGATGCACAAGGAGGGAGCAACTGTTCGCCTGGAAGACTGCCCTGACACGGCCATTGGCGTGATGAATGGCCAACCTGTGATTCATCTGACCAGGCGACCCTCTTCCACTGATCCATGGACCAGTCACGATGTTCCCGGGCACAGCGCAGGCGCAGTTGGTGATGACGCTTGGTCAGCAAAGTCACACGAGTGGGATGTTTGCTGCGTAGCCCCATATCCAACAGTGTCCGCTGTACAATGTGCTCTGATACTATTTTACTTGGTCCAGCATTGCATTGGGCTGTCAGCTGAGCCACTGTCTGGCACCGGGTTTGCTTCACCAGGCGAGAAAGTCTTCGACGACCTTTTTCTTTGATAGTCTGTGGACGTCCAATACCATGTCGTGTACTTCTGGTTTCACCGTCATTCATCTACTTAGCATAAGTACGAACAACTGTAGATCGCGAACAACCCACGAGTCGTGCAGTTTCGGAAATACTTGCTCCGAGTCTTCGAGCCGTTACAATTTGCTCCCTATCAAAGTCGCTTAGATCCTCAGCCATTACTATCACACACAGAAGTAAGTGAAAGAATGATTCTTCAGACTCACCAGCAGCAGTTAAATACCATTTCCACCTGATCACATGCCTTCCACGTCATCCAGGCGAGTTCATTGGAAAATGTATTAGGAGGGGGTCATAATGTTTTGTCTCTTGAGTGTATGATGCATTCTTGTAATTTTCCATATGTATCTAGGTGTGGCAAAATAAATAATAGAATAGAACATTAAAACATTTATTTATATATTTTTGGTTTTAGGAGAGCTTATTAATGTTTTCTTCCGCCAAATTGGAATCGGGAAAACACTTCGAATGATTTCAAAATATGATTGGAATATTATAATCACATGTTGAAGTGAAGATAAATGGTTATATTGTTTTTTAAAATTTCTAACTGGTATACCCGTTCTTCGCATGGGTGATTTGAAAATTTAAACTATACAGATTGAAGGGTAAAGATATATACGCGATTTTTAAATTAAACAAAAAAAAAAGCTTTTGCACATCTCCTCTGAAAAAAAACTATATTTGTTCAATTTAAAGTCTGAATGTCTAATAGATGATAAAAAAAGATTTTTGTTTTATTTATAACGCCTCCCTTGTGAGTCCTGATCTTGGTCGCTAAAATAACATATTATTACAAATTGTGAATAATGAACCCTTCAAAAAGTGTAAACAATTTATACCTGGATGTGCCATCCGTTATATCACTTTCTATCGTATTTATTTTATGTTAAATCTATAATATTCGCAAGCAATGCCGTTCCTTACATTATAATGGCGTTTTAATGGAAACATAGCGAAATGTTGATGATAGAGCCAAATTGGCCTCATTTTTGGCGATCAAGTTGGAAACTTTGCTATTCATTGAACAGAACAGTTGTTTTGCTATTGCGCCATCTGGTGGGCAGCTGAATCAAGAAAGATAACACGAAAACCTTCTCAACAAAAAATACGTATACCCAATTTTCATAGTGATCTAATAAACGGTGTTGGACTGAAGCGATTTCATATATACAAGCATTTATTTTTATTTATAGATGTAGGTGATCTTGTTGAAATCCTGGAACCAGCAGTCTTTTGGAAGGGGACTTGCGTAAGCTATTTACTTAATACTATTTCTATGAATTGGATATAAATCAAAACATAATGTAGTTCCCTATTTATTGTAGGAAAGAAAATGAGTGGTGTTTTGAAAAATGGTGTACTTGTAATTAAGATTTAAAAATAAAGACATACGTTATATTTTAAACTAATATTGTCAAATTGTTATGTAAATATATAATGTGCTATATGTATTGCAGTGTCGCCTCATTAGAAGAAAAGTTCATGATATTATTAATCAAACTTGATGTCCAGTGTTGAGCAGAATGCTCAGATAGGACATTATATTCTTTCAAAAGAGACTTTGTATTTCTCTTTCATGCCTGGGAGCAAAACCGATGTCGAGTGGGTTCTGAAAACGGCTTAGTTGATACCACACTTTTTCCTTCTTCAACACTGAGAAGACGTTCAGCTACAACGATTTATAGAAATGGTACTCCTGTGAAGATTTTAAATTATTTTGTTCTTTCGCACATGTCAATGGCGAATTATTTGAATCAAAGAATGTCGGCATGTTGTGATAAAGACATACCCTAGAGGTGATCCTCAGTGTCAAAAAGACAATTAGATTGATATATCCTCGATATTGTATAAGAATAATGGTGATTTAGTTGATCTCAATCGCCTGGGCATATTGCCACAAAGAACCAACGGAGTTGGTAAGCAGACGAGGAGAACCGTGTACAGATGTACTAAGCTCTCATATCAGAGATTAGCGCGGTGTGAAAGAGGCAAGCCCAAGGAGTTTAAAGGGTCAGCTCGAAATGTGACGAGGGTATTCTGCGTATTCTTCCTCATCAGCCCCCCTCCTTCTTCGAACACACGCCATAAAGGTTGGGGGGAGGGCAGACACTCATTAATGAACATGATAAAAGAACTGCTATGGGCTTTTTGAGATGGAGTAATAGAGTTTGAGAAGCAAACTCTCGAGTGATCATGGATGATATCCGCGAAATGGGTTGGGAGGACAGGTACAACCGAGTGACGATCCCCTTAAGATCCACGAAGATTAAACCGAACTTGAACTTTTCTCCAGCGAAAAGCTGGAAAGATTAGCGTAATTAATAATATATTTAAATTTTGTTTTTAATTCATGAATAAAATTTCTTCTAACAAATAGCTGTGTTGTGTCTCTCACTAACAAGTAATGCAGTAATTTTCAGAGCTCACAACACTTCAATTTATATAAATTTACACGACTTTTTAATTGACATAAATTGACCTTTCGTATTTATAGTTCAATCTTTTATCATTTGGACACAAATGCTTGGAACAATATTTATTATGTCGTGTGATTGCACCCTTCTATTCGAAATCACATATTCTAAAATTAACTATTTTGAATCTAATTCCATCTATTGAATGAAATGCTTTTGAACATGGATGTTACGCTGACAGCTGTATCAATCTTTACTTCCGAATGGATTGAGAATAAAACTGTCTAATTAAATAAATTGGAATTAAAATGTGAGTTAGAGTGGATTGATTTATACTTAATTAATATGCTACGATAGCAACCGAATACTTTTAATGCAGGACAAATTAATTTTATGATATTTGGGACACTTTTGCTATTTGATTCAAATCTGAAATAGTTGTGGAAAATAACTGAATATAATTTATTCTATAATGAAGCTGTCAGAATAATTTCAAATTTCTTATGTGTGAAATTATCATGTGTGCAAAAATTGATATTAGTATGTACAATACTTAAAAATAATCCTGTGTGTTAATTAAGTATTTCCTTGTTCATATCAACTTCTAGTTATATCATGAGGTTTCGAATGCCATATTTTCAATAAAGACAATTTATACTGTTCCTATTTACCGTGTTAAAATGTTTCTTAAATGTGTCACAAAGATGTGTTTTGCAGCTTCTTATAAAGCACCAAGATATTTTTTTTTTTTAAATATGTGTTTTCTTTTATGCAGTCCCTTTTTTCAGCCCAAAAATTGGTTTGAGTATATATAAACTTACTTTTATTTGTGCATACTACCAACAGTTTGCTTACTTCATGGTACTCTATTGATATGAAAATTTGAGACCCCTTCTTTTTACTAAAATAAAATTTAAAATGTATATTCCCCTTAGTTAGAATAATAGTTTTGTAATTCACATGTATGCAAAATGCGTAAATTACTTGAATACTCTCTGATATTTTGTACTACTAACGGATTTAAATAACACTTGATATATCTTGTTTTGACAGGCAATTTTTACTACCGCCTCTTAATTTATACCATTTTTTTCGTATGCTTTCGAAAGCTTCGATAGTAGATAAGAAGGTAGAATGTAGATAACAAATATTTTTATGTGGCTAAACGAGAAGGAAAAAGTGGTAGCTGTCTCGAGAAAAATCAACAATATCTGAAAGTTATTTAGAAATGAGACAGAAAAAGGAAAGCTCATAGTTAATTCATTTTAAAATTAAACCTGGTTGAAATATATGCAAGAAAATTTCTCAAGCATCTTAAACATCCAGACAGTCTCTTCTTTAATGCATTTAAAGGGATTTAAAAAAAAGTAAATAGAATAAATTAACTCAGTAAGAGCATCCTCAAAATGTGCTTATTTTCTTCAGAATAATTTTGAGTCAATTTAAAGAGATTTAAAAGATGATGAAAGTTTAATTAAAAAAATGAATATTGTAGGAAATTCTTCAATCTTACCATTGATTTACAAAGTTATAAATTTCTGGTAATGAATCTAGTCCCTTTATATATGAAAAAAATAGTGTCACCACAAATATTCAAAGTATTATAGTCAAAATACGTCAGCAAATTTAAATATTAGATTTTCACTCCAAGTAATAATTAATATAACACTATAAAAAGAGGTCTATCTCTGATTTACTATTTCGTATTACATACATTTATTTTGATATTGTTGTAAACATTACAGCTACATTACATTAGAAAACAGTTTTTTAAGTTGGCAGATAAACTTAAATCACAAAAAAGTAATTGTATACCTCTACGATTTATTACAAAGCACAAAGAAAAATGTTCTCCCTCCAATCTCTCTTTAAATACTTTTTATTACAATTTTCTCAAAATCGTTATCAAGAGTGGAAAATGCAATTCATTGCATTTCCAGCAGTATTTTGTACAATCTCAATTTCTACTAAAAAAAATCAAGATATTATGGATTGTTATAAAATGTTTGAAAATAGCTCGCTATTGGTTCTTCATTTCCCAAAATAAAATCACAAAGAACTCAATTTTCTAAAAGTACTTTTGGAAATTGAAGTGAAAGCTAAATAAATATCAAAAATGATTCTGTTGGGTATATATGAAGTAGAAACCAATATCTATCATTTCGAAACTGAAAGTTAAGTCTTATTATTTATAAAATAGATTTCCTACAGTATAAAAATTTCTATAAATAAATAAATAAAATGATTTGATCAATATATAACAACAAAATAAGTTTTAGACATTAATGATAATACAGGTATACTGGGAAGATTTTATTTTACAAAAGTGAGCCACCTCTTTCAATTCAAAGCTAAAATTTTCAACCTAATTTCATTTCAGGAAAGTAGACAAAGAGAAGCGCCGGAAATATTATGCCGACAAAGACAAAAAATGTCAAAACCATATTTATTTGAATGAAATATGCCCGGCAGACGGGAAGTAATTGAAAATACAGACTTCTGCAAGTTGAAGAAGACGACCAAATGAATACCAACTATTGACTCCATGACTAGCCAAAACTGCTGCTACACATATTAGAATTGAATGAAAGGGGCTTTGGATGCCTTTGTCTGGTATGGATAATTAAAGCTTCCTTCACACTTTGAGATGAGATGATCTGGTGTATGTTATGTCAGGTAATTTGTTTTGTTCCTTATGTGTTAAATCTGGGTAATAAGCAGACAATGCAATCTGGCGGCCGAAAACCTCTGAATATTGCGTACTACATGTTGGATGGAGCTGAAGTTAAATTATGGAAACAGTCTATAAGACTTCAGTGAGAGAATGAATGCTGGTCATATTTTAGCAATGAGTGCAAGAAGGGTGTACGTTATATAAATTCAATACGATCAAAAAATCAAACATAGGGTATAGGGTTGGTATGGCAAAGTGTAAGGCAATTGTTAAGCAATCTCTCTCTATAGCGTATCTATAAATTCTAAACTATCTATAGCGGTATTGCATAGAAAATCAGGATTCAACTGAAAATATAGTTTCGTATTGTTATTTGTCCATGTCTGCAGTTCAATGTACCATTGTAGACGTAAATGCCTATGGTTTTGAGACAAAAAGAATGATAGAAATGGATGCCTTCTGAATATTCCTTTTTGCTCGAATGGTATCAAATGGTACCGTAGGGCACATATTGTCGTGAAACAGACTAGTGACCGGTTTTGATATGGCTTTTGCAATGGTAGAGATATCAATGTCATCATCTTTAAGTTTCAACAAAGCTGGTTAAATCAGTGTTGTCGGTCAGCCATTCTCATTTACATCCATCTATTACTGATTATCCTCACTGTCACTCAGACGTTTCTAATGTGAGCTGATATTTCTCAAAATGATAATTCACATTCTCTACTGGCAACAGTTCTTCTGTCCTAATGAGAAATGTACTGTTACACAACCTTCGGTTTGTTGGTGTTCGGAGGTTCGACAACTTAACTACTTTAAAACACAATTTTATTATTATTTTCATTTTATCTACCAACACAATTAATGGTAGGGAATACACTTAAGAAATAACCCGGAATAGCAATTATATATGCTTAATGTTACTAACACATAATTAAAATAACTTTACTGAATCCTGGAGCGCTTCTGACTCCTACGCTTGAATTCCCTGTAAACATATTTTTTAACTATACGACCTCCTGTTGTAAGCTTATCACAATTTTATCAAATTTTAATAGTCAACTATCAATCATCGGCCATCGCGCACACAAATGCAAACAAATAGAAATAAGTACGATTTTAACTAAGTCTAGTCTTCTTCACCGAGGAAAGTTTTCGATGGAACGTACAGTTAAAAAATAATTTTACCCAAGAGGATTAGTAGAAACTTCGCGGATAGTCCCGTTATAGTACTATCTTCGAATGATGCTCGTATTCATGTTCCAGGCGTACTAAAGCTAATAATGCAAACCAGCAACTAGAAAAAGTAATTCCAGAACACAGTTTTTTAAAGGAGTACTGCACAAAATAATATTTCTCTTCTGACCACGAATTATTTTGACTTAACACAAAATACCCAAATTCAAAGAAGAAAACGTTGCATTATATTTGATTCTTATAGCTGAGTCATTTGAGAAAAAGGATGTAATTAAATCTACATTTGCAAGAATTCCTCGAATTTTATAATCGCAACATGTAATGTTGTACATTTTTTAAAATCGAAACATAAAACACGATGGTTAAAATATAAAATAATTATAAGAAAAAACTGCCAAGAGTGATACGCGATGAGGATATATGGCACTAGTGCTCACAAAGTTCCAGTACATTACAGAATAAGTAGCTTCGACAGACAAGACAATCCTAGCTTTATTAACATTATCACCGAAAACAGAAACCCATGCTTAAATAAACATAAACCCTTAATGACGGTATATTGGCTATAATACCTGAACACTATACACCAGGTGAAGAATATCATTAGAACAACACTGAACCCTTGCGATTTGATTTGATGTACATTTACGCTCCACTTTGAAGCAACATTAAGTCTATCGGTGATGACCTTTGTAGTTCTATGTCTAGGTTAAGCAATGAGGAGGCTCTTGACCTGGTCGCTCCCTTTCCTAACTGCAACACCCCACCAACATGAAGAATTTGAGTCACACAATTGATTTAACATGCTTCAGACTTTTTGACACAGTGGATTACAACATTTGCGAGTGACTGAGGGAATATTAACATCGTCCTGTTCAGCTACACGAGGGCTTTTGGTGACGGACCTCGTAATTTCACAACATTTACTAATAAAACAATAACCTCATGAATCGTAATTGATTAAACTTACATCGAAATTCAAATTAAGAATGAGGACTGAAAAGCTTAATGATATCAAATTACCATTTAATGATACACATTTTATAAAGATACAAACAATTGGAGTTGCAGTTCTGACCGATAGTTACAGATAGAGCTCTTTTAGCTGAGAGAAATGTCTTTGAGTCAAGTAAACAAGAGTTAATATGCGGGTACATAAAAAACTTATATTTTGTATTGGGTAAAATTTCGAACCTTAACATAATATCAAATAATTCATTTAAAATTCAAGAGCAAAAAAAGTCGATATTTTTGTATATTGAAATTCTAGTTTTAGATCGCCTTGCGTTTGGTCAAGTTAGAACGGCTGTAGGAAATCATTGGGTCTAACTAAAAATGTCTTCTTTCTGAGATTTATGCACTAACCAAGAGAAAACAAAAAAACAACAACGTTTAATTACTGAATGTTTTAATATATCCAATAAAACTTGAGCATCATAGCAGTTAAATCCTAATTTTGCCCAAGATATTACACAAATATTTAAATGAATGGAGAGCACACGCAGGCGTTAGACAAGACATTTCTGGTGATATCAGAAAAATTGCAGTCTTTCAAACACGAATACGTTTATTGTCAGATAGTTTAAACGAATAGTTTCTTTTTATTTATAACTCAAACTATTTTTTATAATTTATGTGTCATACTTTTTCCTTTTCAAGTGTCCATTTATTTTATTCGATACACAGTCTTTAGGAAGTAAAGTTTTCAAAATTTTGGCCAGTAAACTCGTAGTTTATTGTATTATTTTTAACGATTACTTATAACTGACATGAATCTTCCATTTTTTCATAGGTCCAATGCCTTTTTACATGTGTTTTTCTGGAACGCGCACTTATGTGTCGGGTAAAAACAGAATTAGGTGCTTAGGTGTGCTTCTGCATCCCGTGTTCCCCTTTTATTTAGCACTTGTTCGTAGCGAAATATGCGTCCACGTCATCCATCTCTACGCTGAACTTCTACTAATTTATGCATTTACAAATTCCATACCGGTCTATACTGATTCAAAATTTTCTTTGATTATGCTTCTTTATTCATGGTTTTACGTTTTTCATGATCTCTCAGTAATATATTAAAATTTTGCATCATGTTTATAAGTACACATAAAAAAGTATTTTATCTCTACTATACATTTCTCACAATGCATTTGTAACTACTTTCTAATGGTGCAAATAAAACCCGTATGTCAAATTACACTCATATCCATAAATTAAGGATAATGAAGTCCAGGCAAAGAAAGAGACAGAGGCAAAACAAATTTGACTTATTTGTAAAGTCTATTTATTAAACAAAAGGTAAAGAGCAAAAAAGATGCTATATGTTTGACATAATTAATAAAAATTGCGTTATTTACTCCCTGGAGCAAATTTCAAAAAAGAACCTATTTACAAAAAACAGTATAACATGGTTAGTATGATGGTTAATACGGAGTATGTCTCCCGCACCTTGCAATACAGGCCTTACAACGCCTACGCATGCTGAGTATCAAATTATCAATCTGATCTTGGGGAATATTACACCACTCATCAAGCAATGCCCTCCGAAGTTCCGGTAGACAGGTCGGAGGGGGTTGACGGGCTGCAATTCGTCGGCCAAGCATATCCCACACATGCTCTATTGGATTCAAGTCCGGTGATTATGCTGGCCAATCCATACGGGTGATATCCTCCGATTGAAGGCATTCGTCTACAATGTTTGCACGGTGAGGACGGGCGTTGTCATCCATAAAGAGAAATCCATCATCCATGGCGCCCCGAAACAAACGTACATGTTGTTCCAGAACGACATCCCGATAGATGTGGTCTGTCATCGTTACACTCTGGACATGCATGTCAGTTCTGGAACCAAGAATAATTCCTCCCCAAACGAGCCATCCTGCACCACCGTAACGGTGTCGTTTAATGGTGTTCTCTTGGTGGTAACGGGTACCTGGCGCTCCATATGAAAGTCCGGCGAGAATCAGACTGCAAACTAAACCTGGACTCGTCGGAAAACATGACACAAGACCACTGTTGCGGTGTCCACAATACATGCTCTCTACTCCAGGTTAATCGCTGGCGACAGTGAGTTGCGGTAAGGTTACACATCTGACAGGCCTACGCATATAGACCAATGTGCCCTAAGCTTCTGTACACGGTCTGCCTTGAAACTGTCGTACCGGTAGCTGAAGAGAGCTGAGAGTTGACGAGACAGGACTGATGCTGTGTTCCGTCTGTTCCTTTTGGCAGTAACTGCCAAATACCGGTCCTCATTCGGCGTTATAACTTGGGGGCGACCTGTGCTGTAACATCTACTCACATTACCATCATCTTGGAATCGTTGTCAAAGCCTGGAGATGACACTCTGGGCGATTCCAAGTTCCTCGGATACTTCCAGCTGGTACGTCCACATTCCAGTCGTCCGATATTTCTTTTACGTGAAAAAAACATCCAAATGCTTCCTTTGTGCCATAACTACGCGTTTATTGCACTTAAAGGCTTTTAAAGCGCTTGTGAACAATTTTACTTCTTTGCTACCATTCCTTATTTACCCTTCTCTTATACTTTCGTCATTGTGACGTACTATCCGCGCCATCTGGTGGTTTCCTGCAATTTGCATATTCTTCTTCAAGATGTTTGTGATAGTTCTACAGGTGAAATTTTTATTTTAGCGTTCAATTTCTGTGTGATTCCGAATTATCCTTAATTTATGGACATGAGTGTAGATGAATCAAAAATAGCTATTCAAAAATTTTAAAGTTAAATTTTTGTTTCTAGTGAATTTCTACTCATAACACATTTATGATACATTTGAAAGAATAAGAAAGTAATAAATGTACATTTGTCAGAAATAATGAGATAGTTGTAAATATATGTTTTTCTTACGAATGCACGAATAAACAACTTTCTTTGCAAGTCGCAAATTCTTCCTTACATAAATGCTCAAACTATATAATTTTTAAAAATTATTTTGAATTCGGAGAAATAACGATGAATTTGTATGATGAAATACACAGTTTTCAAAATAAATCCCTCGTTTTTTATTAAAACATTATACGTAAAATTAATGCATCAAAAACATCTTTAGAAATAAAAATGTATGGAAAATAAATACGATAAGGGGTTTTTGAAAAGAAAATACATAAAATAAATTACTTAAAAATTAAGAATATCCATAATACAAGAAAAACTTAATAACTTCATAAATGCTGAAATAAATTCCAAATGTTTTACTTTCTTTTAAAGTTGCATTCTTTTTCTTTAAATGATTAATTTAAGTATTGCAAAGGTGCTTAAGACTAAAGTAAAAGCCAAAATGTTCGAGTAAAAAAAAATTCTACTTAAAAAAACATACGAATATCATAATTACAAAGAACCGTAAAGCAATACTAATAAAAGTAACCATTTAGAGATACAAATTCAAGTAAATTAGGTAGTTTAAATACAATCCGGTATTAAACAGTGAGTTGGGTGATCGGAACTCATTGAGATCCGAGCTCTATCTGCAGGGTAAAAGCAGTGCATTGAAAGTTCACCTTAGGGCTACAAACCTAACCATTAATGAGGCTGTATCTACATTCTAGTCTTGGAAGTTTATCGTGCGTTACAATACAGGGATAAGTCTTAAAGATAGTTTTAATTGATTTAGAGAAAAGCCCAATGATATTCTTATTAAGAATAAATATTCAATCTATCTGCGTATTTTAAGATTAAAATTTTATCGAAATAATATTTTGATTAACTTCTGTAGTTAAATTAATTTTTATTGAAATTTACATTACATCAACTCGATAATTATCGACTTCCTGCTATACATATTTATTATTCCTCCTTAACGAAATTAGAGCTATATTTAGATATCTTCTTCAAGCATTCATAATTTAAAGTAATATAATATTTAATATAAACTTTTAGTGGAAATATTCCTCCATTAAAAGTAGCTTCTTGGATGTTTAAATTAAATTTGAATAATTAAATATGTACTTTGCATTATTATGTACAAATGGACTTTTTTTACATTGAAAGCGCTTTTGAAGTAAATCATTAAAACGAAAGGCAAATATTTTATAAAAACAATGCTTGCGAAATCTGTAGAACAGAAATCTGTTTGAAAAAAAATTTTACAGGTTTAATTACGTTAAAATGATAAGCAACTACAAAAGTATAGTCCACACTATATGGAGTTTATATACACAATTTATTTAAGCCACGCTTTGTAAATGTGTGCTCCAATGTACGTATTTACGTAATAAATTAATTTCAAATTTTGATAGATATAATTTAAATATTAATAAGATTGACTATGCGCAAAATAAAATTAATCCTTATTTAATATTAGTGTACTTATTGTGTATGTACTTTTAACCTTCAGACCACCAAATAAGAATTATATAAGAAAACATGTACAATATGAGAATTCATTTTTATTCTAAATATAAGGCTTAAATATATATACACAAAAATTGTAAAGCTATGCTTATTTATATTTTCTGTTGCACTGGGATTTATTTTACTTTTTCATTTTAATAAGGAAATAATGAGATGCGCTTGTTATTTATTTGTGAAAAACGAAAATTACATTTTTATGAAGAATTGTTCTATGTATTACATCTTTATAAAATAATGTTTTGTCAATAAGGGAACAAAAATAAATATGCTGGTTTTAATAAGTTTATGCCACTGTTATAAGCTGCAGAGAGTTTGATAATGTCAAAATTTGTAGTTCATAACACGTAAAAATTACGAGGGGGAGGGAGGGAAGTACTCATTCCTTTTTCTTTGAGTTTTTATGGCTCCACCAGCGAGGGTCTTAAATCATTTTCACTCGGTTTAAACCATATTCCATTATTGCGCAAGAGATGAGGATATACATTCTACTCATGGCTTGATACATTTTTTTTTTCACAGCTTGATATTTTTTACTTAGATGGTTCGTTAATTAAGATAAGAGAGAGTCAGTGAAAAGTCTGTTCAATCTTACATGTATGCTGTAGCTGAAAAAATACAATACGACTGAAATAAATACTAATGCATTGTTGTGCAGTAACCGAATTACAATTTTGTGATGAGAATTAGATTAAAAACCATACTGATTGTATTCCTTGATATTCAGGCATTATTTGAAATTTCAAAGCCAAGCAGTCTGGCTTCATTAAACTATAATAGCTTAAGAGAGAGATTTACTGGGGTGTTCAATAATTACCTGAAATTCAACCAGAAAGCCCCATTATAGATTCAAGTAATTTAGATGAATTATTTACAAAATAAATTGAATTTAACATCAATCACACACAAAACTTTCCACAATAATATTCGTGAACGCTAAATATTAAACTACTTTAATTAGATTCATTTACATTCATTTATGTTGAATTTTAGAAAATTATTTTAAAAAGACGTTCATGAGTTTCTGAAAAATTATATTCGCTGAAATATGCAAAATAAATTCATAAATTTGTAAAATTAGTTTTTATATAAAAAAAACCTTTCGTTAGATAGGTAACTCTTTCCATTAATGAGAAGATGCTTGAATATTCAACAACTCATTTTATTAGCAGTGTAAACCCGGATTTCGGTTTGAATGTAAAAAAAAAAAAATAATAAGTTGTATAGTTTCCAATTCCTAGATTAGAACTATAATTACAAGATATGAGTTTTTTTTATGTTCGATTTCAAAATTGCAAATTGTTCATGATTTTTTATTAGATTTCTTAAATCTAAAATGACTTGTCCATCTAATCACATTTTTTCATAATATAATAAATTAAATATGTTATGTAAGAATTTGTCCGAATACACAACATTTTACATTTAAATGGCCATGGTGTCAATAAATAATTGTCCAATAATTTTAGATAACAAATATTTTTTATTCTTTAAAAAGAAGAAAATGATTTTTTCCCATTGTAAAAATTTAAATACAAATAAAATTTAATAGAAAATTTATAACTTACTCATAATTTATCAAAAGAATAATAAATTATTTAAGCCGAAATATATTTGCGGGTGAAATGTGTTCAAAACATTAATTTAAAGTATAGTAAACAAAGTACTTCTGGTTGAAAAATACTTGTAATAAACAAATTTAAAATAATTCATTAAGAATATTATGCAATCGCGCAGTGCTTTAACATTTCCTACAAATTTAGTGCCAAGGGTTTTTAATATAACATTTATATTTTTATTAATTTAAGTTTATTCATGTAGAGATGAAGTTTTGCAACTAGAAAAATCTTAATTTCACTTAATTAGGGATTTTCTACGAAATTTATTGGAAATAATATAATAACGTATGCTTTGAGAGAGAATGGACTTATGTGTTATTATGGGTGTGTTTAATGCAAAAATGTAATCTAAAATAATTCATTTGCTTTGAATAAATTTAGCAAAAATTATATATATATATATATATATATATATATATATTTTCGTGGTACAATAAAAAACAAATGTATTTGTTTATTTTCCATTTTAAAAAAAAATCGGGATTTAGATGAATAATTTTATCGATTCAATGTATTACATTTGAAAAAATCGGGATTTAGGTTTAAAACAACGGAGAAAGAAATGCATTAAGTATAGAAAACTATTTTCAATGTGCCTGCATTTCTTGAATTACTCGGAAATAAAATAAGAAAAAAAATTCCAAATTAGTTATAACAAAAAAAAGTATCAATTAAGAAAATATAGATATTTTCTTTAGCTATTCACATTATTGCTCTTGAGCATTTATTTTTTTTCATTAAATACTAGTTATGGGGTGTGCAATATTATATAGTTGAATATTATAATATAGATGTTCAAAAATTATATTTATTTATTAAGTAAAACATTTAAATATCTTTATATTAATAAATAGAGACAAATGTTGGAGAAAATATGTAATAGAAGTAATCTCTATAGAATTTTGTTAATCTGTTACTCAAGGAGTATGTTTTTCTTAATTGCTACGCAGGATGTTAATGATTAATTTATAGGTTGAATTTTGTCAAATAAAAAGTTGGTTTTGGATTTTTTACGCCACGAAATTTCCCACTGTTTAATAAGTATGAGAGCAGTATGTTATACTGATTACATTTTCAGACGACTCTTAATTGTACCAATTATTAAAGAGAATAAAAGGCTATGGTAGATATCCAAAAGTTTCGTCCGAAAGAGTAGTTTATCCTCCAATTCAACCATTTCCTAGAAATTAAACTAATCAAATGTGTATATAGGAATTTTTAAATCATTTTGAAAGAAAATTAAAATGATACACATTCCTTATCTTTGGAATTGCTTTTGGCAATGAAAGAATAAAAATATTCCAACTCTATCTTCCAAATTTGATTTCTATAATTTTTATTTTGTAAATATTATTATTTAATATTTATTTTTATAGGTAAATTTTTCTAAAAGAAAATTTAAAAAAATTAATAAATTTACTTGATTTTACTTTAATAAATGCAAACTAGTAAGGATATTTTTTTTGGCCAAATCATTTAAAAATTTAATTTGTGTTGCCGTTTTTTCGTCTAAGAATTATAATATGCTTTAGAAGATATTTATTTCATTAATATTATTAATCATGATAATAAATTTATCAATTAGCAAAAAAAAAATTATTATCTTCCACTTAACAGCAATTAGTTTACATAGACACTTTTTATATGAGAACGATATTTGTTGATATTTATTAGAAATAAGTGGAATTCATTTAATGAACTTATGACATATATGTCCACATATACTTCAAGAAGATGAGAAGACTTAAAAAATCTTAGTTTTAACGAATTTTAAAAATTCAAATATCAAAGTTAAAAAAAATTATACTGATTGTGAAAACTTAATGCTGAATGTATTATGATCTATATTAAAAATGTAAAATAATAATAATTTATAAAAATTAATTCAATGAAAATATTTTCAACGTTTAAAGAGAATATTAATACAAATATATACAGGCAAGGTCACTGCATTAAAAAGAACAGATTTCATCATCAAGGACGTTATGTACTCTTAAAGGTGTATATATACGCTCTGAAACAAAACAAAATCAACTCACCAAGAGGTGGGGGGGGGGGTTACTCGATTGTAATGAAATTTCGGTGTGCAACGAAATTTGGACAGAACATGCAAATAATTAAACTTTAAATATCCAATAAATGAATAGGTCATGTTTCAGCGTATTCCTCAGGTGTATACAACGATCGATTTTCAATCTGATGGTCAAAACTTCTGAGGAATTTCGACTCTGATATCTTACCTCAGCTGTAATAATGTCTGGTCATAGGATTCCCGCAAAATATGGAAACATGTCACGGATTGAAAGATGTCAATTTAGAAAGAATGTTTGCATGAATCAAAACATCGCTCCACATCTGGGTCGAAGCGATGCAGTGATTAGAACGCTTCTGGTAAGAGGACGTTAACCCGGCATAACTCGCGCGAAAAAAATGATCGAAAGTTCTAGCGTAGGGTATCTCATACCCAAGAGTGTTACAATCTGTTTTTACCGTAAAACTTGCATACAAAGGGGAAAAAAGAAGAAAAGTAGGAAGTAGAGTATGTTTATTTAACTTTTCAAACTTAAATTTAGTTTTTCTGTTCTTTTTTCTTAAATATTCAGTACATTGTTTATACACTTCTTTAGTCCTCGTAGCGAGTGATTGCAATGTGTTCACTAGATCTTAATTTTTTTTAAATATTTGTAGAAGCATTGCTTGTTGGTTTCTACATTCTTTACATTATTCTGCAAATCGAAATCAAAAACACTTCAGAAATCAGCGTCTGGTTCGATCCTTAGAAGGTGGTTTCCGAGCACAACAAATAATTTGCACATTTATCATAGAAACGTTCAACAAAACAAAAAAATGCATTTATCATCGTAACATTCTACGGAATAAAAAAAAAATATTTTCATAGGCTAACGATTATATTTTCTAGACATTGAATATGATGTGGTCATTTTATCAATAACGACAATTACCCCCTCAATTAAATTACGGATGATATTATTTCAGATTTCAACCAAAACCGATATGGATGGTACTGCAAATGAATTCACTGTATCACCACTATGTATTGTTGAAAGTAGAAGATAGTTCCAATTTTTCTTTGGTGTATATGAAGAAATTGTTGTTTCTTTTTAAAACTAAACATTATAGGAGTGCAGTTATCTATACTTTAAACTCAAAATTTTTTTAATTTTCTTTTATTGTTCCAGCAAGATTTTTCCCCCCCAAAACTTATCTTAAAGTGGATAAGATGCGTACCGGTTGTCTCTTTTAAAATTACGTTATTCTCAAATATTTCTGTGTATCTACATATAAAGCATTTATTTTCAACAGTGTCTTCCTCCTCTAAATCTGTATCTATTTCAGTGGAGGAAATATATATGCTATTATACTCTTCGTCATCATCTCCACTTTCTTCATCCGAAAATACTGTTGTACTACATCTATTAAACACTGTATCCATTAAATTTTACTTAAATATCCCATTTGTTCATCATAACTACAATAATTCGCAGTAGCATAAGAATGATTTAAAGCGTGCTCATGAATTCAGAACAGTGAAGGTAATTCACGCGCAAGGTATGACATACCTGAAGTGGTGGTATCCAAAAGTATACAGTTAGAATTCGCCTATACTAGCTAAGGCCCCTCAAAGGACGTGGACTTAAAGTCAGCTACACGAGAATTTAAATATTTTTTTCAAAAAAATGTTCCGAAGGAGCGTTGAAAAAAGTTAGAGGATGGGTATGACATACCTTGCACGAGAAGTGCTGGGTTAACAATGGAAGTTAGCAACGGAATGGCAGCGATCAATCGAGGGTTCCAACTGACAGGGAAGACACAGCTGTTAGCAGAACAACTGTTGCAGCACTGAGCTCGTTATTATCAGCTATCCTTGAGTGTCGGCAACACATAATTGTCCTGCATGGCCTTCCACAAACGGCTCAAATAATGGAATTTACATCTCGGGCTTGCCGTTACACCGCCAACCTCTCTCGCCTGTACATCGTTCAAGTTCGATTGCAGGGATGCTGGGCTTGATTAACGTGTTACTGCACTGACTAGGGCGTATAATCTTCAGTGACGAGTGCAGTTTTCATCTGTATCCTGACGACAACAGCAAACATATCTGGATACGGCCAAGGCAGCAAAAACATCCTTCATCCTTCACTGCCAATTATTATAATTTTAAGTTTTCTTTAATTTACATTATACTATGAATGTGTCATTTTGAATATAATTTATAACAAATTTTCTGAAAATGGGTAAATAATTATTATTACCTCGATGTTAAATAATATTATTAAAGTTAAAACATATTTTACTTTAAAATCTTCTCCGTCCTCATAAATAGTGCGCATAATTAATTATATTTAAATTGAGTTTTTTGAATAGCAAAGAAACTAGCCTGATAAGTGTTATTGTTTGTCTATAAACCAGATTACGCTAAAGTAGATAGCATTTTAATTTGGTTTGAAATGCTTATTCTCTTTCTGAAAGAGATAACATCCTCATTATAACAAAAAATAAAAATATAACGAGTTATTGACTACATAATTGTTTTTTTTTAAACAGTGAGAAAAAGGTTGACAATTATATTCCGGTTCACATTAAGATAAGTCTTTAATTTATTGTTAATTGTGGTGGTTAAAATCTAAGTTTTCTTGTAGAAGCATAGTGAGAGAATTATATGTGTCATAGTTAATAACATGTTCAAGTATAATATATTTTAAAATTGTAAATCAGTTTTATTTGATCTTCAAAATCTAAACTGGACAAAGAATAAATTATAATATGTTTCATGCGATCCAAAATTCACTTACCATTTTTTTGCAGTTGATTTCTTAAAGTATTTTACTAGATTTGTTTAATGAAAGTTTTTTATCCACGTAACAGCTCTGAACTTACTAGAGTTTACGTGAAGTTATGGAATAAGGAAATTTGAAATTATATATATATATATATATATATATATATATATATATATATATATATCATTGTTTACATAGATAAAGTGCCAGGTAATTTTGCTATAATTTTTAAATATTTTTATAATACTATGATTAATGAACACTTTTTGAACAATCAATCTTTTAATAGATAGGACTTGTCAGATAAAGAAATTACTAATCGAATTACTGCTATATATAGAAAATTGGGTGTTTCAATTCATAAGATTAAGTTTCCATATATATTTTTAATACCTAAATTTCATAAAAATCCTGTTAAATTTAGAACAGTAACAAATGGTTTTAAAACTTATATCACTGCTGCAGGTAAAATGCTGCATAATATTATACAAGAATTTATCCATAAGCAATGTAAAAAGCTATAATTAAAAATAGTAAAGAAATTATAGATTTTATAAAAAATAAAAATATTTATCCAGTTCATAGTTATGACTTTGAAGATCTTTTTAATTCCATTAATATCAATGATATAATTAGGGTAACTTTAGATAATCATAGAAATTATAACCTTAATATTAATTTACAAAAATTTAGAACTCTAATAAATTTAGTCTTAAGAGAAAACTACATTAATTTTGATGGTTCTCTGTACAAACAAACCAAAGGTTTGCCTCAAGGTGGCCCTGCCTGCAAAAGTTTGGCTAATTTATATCTACAATTTACGAAAATAATTTTATAATTAAAAATGATTATTACATATTTAGATACATATATGACAAAATTATTTTTGGTAAAAATAATAATTTTAACCCCATTATTAATTTTTATCCGGAATATTTAAAGCTAATTAAAATTAATAGTAATCCAGTTAAAACAAATTACTTGGATGTATCATTGTGTATTAAATACTATAAATTACATAGCAATATTTATGATAAAAGAGATGATTTTAATTTTAACATTCTTAAAGTGCCTTACTAGAGTTCCAACCTATATCAATTTATAGAAATATTATTTTCAATTATATTTATCGTAACAACGTATTAGTTAGTGAAAAATTTAATATATATTTAAATTTTAATAACTTTATTAAACATTGTATGGAACACAGTTACTCTCCTAAATTTATAAAAAGTTACCTAACAGTTAAATAAAAAAGTTATTAGTTATACAGTTTATAGAGTTTTTAAATGTGTACAGTCAACCCTCCAATAACGTGGTGAGTGCGTACCGCGTTATATGGAAACCGCGCTATAAGAAACTCGGATTTAACCGTACAAACCAGGCTAATTCGTAGCGCGTTCTATGGAAACCGTCTACCTCGTAGTATGGAAACCGCGCTATAAGAAACTCAGAATTAGTACAAATCACATCATTCGTACTGCGTTATATGGAGACCAATAAATACAAAAGACAAGGTAAATTATAATTATTTTTATTGAATTGAAGAGTTCATATAAGGAAATGATCAAAAAAATGAAACAAAAAGTAAACTAAAAAACTGTTTTCCAACAAAAACAAGAAAGACTTTTGTAAAATTGTGTAATCATTCAACACTCATTCTCGCTGTCAGATATGAGTCGCCTAACTCGCCTTCTTTTAATGAGCAAAATGTCTTCCTCACTTGGTTCATTTCACATTGGTTTTCGATTGTAGCTTTTTTCCACTCTATTAGGGAGCTAAGCAATTTCTTAACTCTCTTTTAAACTTTGCGCTGCTCACCGTTGAATGATCAGTTTGAATGAAATGAAGTTCTAATTCTTTAGCCAAATTTAGCCCTTTTTTCACATCTTGTAAATCGAGATTTGGCACCCATTCATTTTCCTTATTTTCCCTTACCAATGCATTTGAGGTGGGTACATCAATTAATTCCATCAGTTCTTCCTCATCTAAAGTTTTTTCCCTGAGTGCAAGTTCTTTTACATCCTGGTGGTTTACTGTAAATTCTCCATCGCTTAAACGAGAAGCAATGTTTACTATTTCTGTAACTGGGAGTGAAATTGTAGAATCACCTTGTATTGCTTGAACCATTTGAGGTAAAAGTGGTTTCCAACACGCATTAAGCGTTTATGGTTTAATTTCCGTGCAAGCCGATGACACGGTTCTAATAAAATCTAAAATAGAAAATTCCATCCACACTTGAGTAAGAGTTTTATTTTCACTATTTTCTAATCTGTCGAAAATGGTTTGGAAAAGTTGGCATGTGTAGTACATTTTTAACGTTTGAATGACTCCTTGGTCCAAAGGTTGTATTAATGACGTGCAGTTAGGAGGAAGGAAGACAATTTTCGAATTTGGATGATCCAGTTCTATGTTGAGGCAACCAGCGTTATCAAAAATCAATAAAACTTTGAAACACAAATTTCTTTCCATCGTATAGGTTTCCATTGCCGGGATAAAACAATTATAAAACCAATCCTTAAATAAATCTTGAGTCATCCAAGCTTTCTTATTAGATCGCCAGAATACAGGCAATTGGGTCTTATTACTGTTTTTCACTGCACGGGGAGTTGAAGAACGATTTATTTTCATTGGTTTTATCAACAGGCTCCCTGATAGATTGCTGCACACATGAAGGGTAATACGTTCTTTTGAAGGTTTAAACCCCTGAGCACGACTTCGATTGTTCGAAATGAAGGTCCTAGATGGTAGTTTTTTTCAATATAATGCCGTCTCATCGGCGTTAAAAATCTGATCAGGTGAAAAAAAATAACCTCCTTCATTGATAATTCTAACTAGTTCCAGCATATAATTTTGGCAGCCTCAGCATCTACTGAAGCCTGTTCTCCATGAAACTTAATATTGTGTAATGTTTATTTTTTCTTTAGTTTTTCAAACCATCCTTTACTCGCGACAAACGAATGATTTTCTTGCCCTGCATAAGAATGCCCAATATTCCTTAAATGTTCGTACATTTTAAGTGCTTTCTGCTTGATAAGATTTCCACTGATAAGAATCTTTTTGGCTGTACAGTCTTTCAACCAGATCATTAACGCCCGTTCCATTTAAACCATATTATAATTTCATGTGCGAGTAACACGTTTCGCACCTAACGGACAGCCATATGCCACAATTTTCTTTATATTATCTGTATTTTTCTTTAAGGTTCGAATTATAGATTCATTCAAGTTTGTTGAAAACGATTTAAATTTGGATTTTATCTTCAAGCGATATAAACTTTCTTTTTAATCCTTTCGTTGTTTCTTTTGTGTTTGACATGATGCAAATCTAGGGTTTGAAGAATATTATTTGAAGAATATTATATATATACTTACAGTATTTTGTAATGTTGTCCATTTATAAACCACAAATTAAGCAGCAAAAAACTAAACGAATGGACGGTGCAGACAATATTTTAGAAAGAATTGGTCCCCAACGAGACGTACTGTGAAAGAGCTCTGAGACGACTAAAACCGATGCCGTAAACGTCTAAGAGATAAGCTTGAATATTGATATAAACATATACAGTTAAAACCATTCATTGGGTGCACGAAAAGGACTGATAGGACGTTGTTGAACGGAAACCGCGCTGTAAGAGTACCGCGTTATAGGAGGGCTGTCGCAATTTCAGCTCCGCGTTATATGGAAACCGCGTTCTGAGAGTACCACGTTATAGGAGGGTTGACTGTATATATAGTATTAATGCTACTTTATCAAAACTTAATAATTTTATACGATACTGTTATAGTACATAGCCGGGGAATATGATTCAAGTGGTAAGTCTTTATCTAATAGTTTAACTTTGATTTTAAATATTTTAGTAATTATTACAGGCTTTAATATTATCGTTTGACATTAATAGATTATGGTTTTATCTATAATGATAGTTAAACTTCTCTAGAAATTTATTGCTTTCCCTATGGCCTAGAGTATTGGCAAATTCAGGTGAAGGTTGGCTGGCCAAAAAACATTGTTTAAACCTGCATTCCTGGTTCCTAAGGCTAGGAGTTTGCTTTAGTATTTCTGTGGCTAAATCTATTCTATCATGTCTATAGATATCTTAAGTATATAACTGTTTTTTTGTATATTTTTGTAATATATATATATATATATATATATATATATATGTGTGTGTGTGTGTGTGTGTGGTACCAGCCGCTATTTCTAAGCCACTTCACCAGCTGCCCTGAGCATGCCTAGGAGCGCACTCGGTGTTTTGGGAACTTGACAGGAGTTAGACGCAAGAGAATACGACGCCATGATACTTGAAATGACGAATCTAACAACGAACTACTAAGGCTATTGATTTTCTGAAAGACAATATCCGAGACGAACAAGACGATTCCAACGTAGCTTTTATTTGATTAAATCATTTAACCATTAAATGTAAAAAGTTTGTAACTATTATAACCGTAGTTAAACAATGTCATTTTAAAATGCACTGCCGTTTTCTGTTGGCCTTCGACAGAAGATCAAGTATATATATATTCAATATAATATGATTGATATTATGATTATAACACTGGAGTATATGTGTAATACTTATTCCAAACAATGAATGAATGAATTAAGTGGCAATTATCACACTTTATTCGGAATTAATAAATCAATAAAAAAAGAATAGCATTAACATTTACATTTATACACACATTATATATTCATATTGATTAAAACTAGTATTCAAATTAATTAAGCATTTTACATCATGTTTAACGATTTAAAAATAAAAATATATATATGCCAGCAATTTTATCAAAACAAAAATATGTACATGTAAAATTATATTGCTTTTTATATATCATTCTATATAATTTATCTTGTAATTACAGCCGACATCCCACATCATAATCAAGTTCATATGTACCGATGGAGTCCTTGTAATTACTGTCAAAAGCAAAAGGACAAAATATAGTAGATAAATGTCTTTAATAAATTTTCATTATACTCAACTGAAAAATAAAGTGAAATAAACAAACATTTTAATAGTTTTAACGAATAGATTGCTTCCAATGTGATTTTCATCAATGATCCGCTGATGAATTGAAATGCTAATGAAATGAACTGGGCTACAAGGATACTTTAAAAATTATTTCACTAAGTGAAAAATAATGATGTCCTTTTTTTACTTAATATATTTTTTGAACTCTCTTCACGGAATGTCCTCTCTTTCTTCGAAAATATAAATAAAATGAAGCATTACTTACTTTGTAGAACACTATTTTGACAATCCTGCGGATTTTTCAAGAAAAAATTAAAACGTAATACTGCAATTTTGCTAGAAGATAATTATGTTACAATAAACATGTAATGAAAATTTGTAATTCTAGACATTAATATTTAAATTCTGCTTCCGATGTAACTGATTTTAATTTATTATCGAGCAAACAAATTCGCTTAGTTAAAATCACACGTCAATATAGCAATTAATACAGAAAGAGTTTTGCTCAATTTGTGACTGTGAATAACATCACAGCTATGGAAGTGGACGTTAGTGAAAAAAATTACATTAAAATTGTGGAATTTTTGTTCACAATACTGAATGATGTGATATAAGGTATCAGCATAGGTGATACTAATACAGTCATGGACAAAAAAAATTAGCGCACCAAGAAATAATTGTGGGATTGTAACGACACTCTGCATGAAAGTACATGTCGGGGAGATATGCAAATGATTAAGTATAGCAGTACGTATAGCCGGTAGAGAGCGTAGCACGTCGTTCTCCGTGGAGTATAAAACAAGTAACCAAAGCTTGTTTGAATGTACTGAATCGTTTACAAAGGAAGCGCTGAGGTAGACATATCATTGCACCGTTTTCGAAGACAATAAGAGCAGCTGTCGCAGTTTGAGAGTTTGAGAATAATCGGCATGATGGCAGCTGGGTGGTCAGCTGGGCGAGTGCCTCGTCAATTAGGCCGCTCTGATTGTGTTGTGAGGAGGTGTTGGGACCAGTGGATCCGAGAGATGTCATTTACACCAAGACCAGGTTCAGGACGCCTTCGACAGACCAGTCGTTGAGAAGAAACCTAAATCGTAAGAAATGCACTCGTACAGCCAACCGCTTCATTGGCCGCCATCCAGGTACGGGTAGTACCTTCACTAGGGGGGGGGGCTGTGTCTTTTCGAGCCTTACGAAGGCGGCTGGCTGAAGGACATATGGAATCGCGGTGCCCATTGCGTGTGCTACCTTTGACGCGGACCAACCGACGCCTCCGTTTGGAGTGTTGCAGCGCACAAGGAAACTGGACTGCAGTGAAATGGAACAGGTCGTCCTTAGCGATGTATCCAGATTTAATATCAGCAGTGATGACAAGCTTGTTCATGTGCGGAGACCTCGTGGTGAACGCCTCAATCCTGCCTTTGCTTTACAGTGACACACCACTCCCACAGCCGGTGTGATGGTATGGGGTGTCATTGTCTAAAATACACGGTCACCCCTAGTATTGATCAGTGGCAGCAAGGCAGCCCAGCGGCATGTCCACGACATCCTGCAACCACATGTGTTGCCATTCATGCAACGGCTCCAAGGAGCCATTTTTCATCAAGTCATTGCTCGGTCTCACACGGCAAGGTTGTCACAAGTCTCTCTACCCTCTGATACTACCCTTCCTTGGCCTGCTTGTTCCCCCGATTTGTCTCCAATTGAGCATATCTAGGATCATTCAGGACGGTGAAATGGGTGTCCCTCGAGTTTGAACAAACAAGAGGCAAGGTTACAGCAAATGTGGATCAAAATATCTTAAGACATCATACATAACTTGTAAATCTCAATTCCCGATCATATCGCATCGTGCATTCGCACTAGAGGGGATTAAACAGGGTATTAAATCATCCGTTCTTTTGCTTTTTTCTTTAAAATAAATTAAGGATATAGTACCCTAAAAATCATTAAACTGTTGAAAAAAATTTTATTGGCTTATTTGATACCCCGAATCTTTATAAATATGCCTGAAAAATTTCAAAGCTTTACCTGCATTTTTTATTAAGTAATGGAGCAATGCTTGATGCTAAACAGCAACTACCACGCCTACATTTCAGATAATCTGCTAGAAAGGAGCCTGATAAAAAATGAATTAATTATTTTTCTAATGCGCATCAATAAGATTCACATTATATATGCAGTAATAAACTATTTTAAGACAGAATTGTGCAATTCATGCAAAAATTCAAGTTTGTGAAGGGCTTACTGAAGATCAGATGGATTTGGTCAAGATTTAAAAGTTGTGCGTTCCTTTTATGATATTATTATGAATGAAATTAAACTTCAAAACGGATTCTCCCAAAGCACAAATACTAAATCTCATTTTGATTACTCAGATAATTAAAAATCTATTTCGCAAGAGTAGAAAACTCTCCCATTTTTATATATTTGTTTTTGGTGATATATATATATATATATATATATATATATATATATATCCCATGTGTGCGAGATTCAACACTTTTATTATTAAATATTTTAAGATATTTTTTTAAACAAATGCACATATACAGTTCTTAGAATTTGATGTATTTTACCTATAAATTGTTATTTGATTTTGCTTTTATTCGTGTACAATATTTAACACGCGAAGGCTTTTAAAATCACGGAAATAAAAAATAAAGGCATATACCTCTTTTGTACATGTTGTGCATTAGCTCTGAGCATAGAATTAGCTCTGAAGTTTGTGTATTTATTTTTAAAAATAATTATTAAGGAAATGTTTCATGAAATATTGATCTTTCATTCGTTTTCTTCTATATATTCACTATGCCAATATATTGTTTAATTGTTCTACATTTGTGCAATTTTTTATGGTAAGTAGTTTTAAATAAGCTAATTAACATTTCATAAAAGTTTCAGACTATTCGATGAATGTTATATCATACTATTCATGGAATTAAACTTCACTCTCATATTTCTCCATGATGAATTTTTATACATATACATAGTGTTATTCAAAACCCTAAGGCATTTTTGATAATTGAAGTATGGGTTTGAAACTTTTTATGCCTGTTCTGAAATGTATGTTTTTTAAAACTGTGCATGTAATTAGCTCTAACATGTTTAGCACTTTTTCTAAAAAAATTTCAAAATCAAAATTAAGGTTTTTTGGGAATTTTTGGAAGTTTAACTATAAAAAAATTAATAAAAAATTAAAGAGCAGCATCAGAAAAGAACCCCATGCACAGTTTTATGTAGTATATTATAAGGTACTTAGAAAAAAAGTTTTGATAGAAAAGAGACATATTTAAAAAAGCCTTAGGGTTTTAAAAATTCTTAAAAAAGCTAAAAAAATTTTAATTTTACAAACATTTTGGAACAAATTAAAAAATTTTTTGTATGGAATTATTATTAAATATTAACCTTTATGAAATACAATTGAAACTAAATATGAAATATTAAAAATGAAAAAAAAAATTGTGAAGATGGTACCATATTGCCTTAACCTTTTTTCTTTAAATTTTTAATCATTTACTTGTATTAAAGCCGCCATTACGTATGCAAAATTTTGTTCTATTTTGACGATTCCTTCTTGGTGCTCTAATTTTTTTCTCCGTGAGTGTACTAGAACGTACGGCATTTTAATTAATCTTAATTTCTGCCGGTGTCGTTTCGACACCGTGATATAAAATATATGAAATAATGGTAATAAAACTAAATCCTTGCAAGTTCAGTAGGGTTTAAATTTATACCTTTTTAATATTATTTCATGTAGTTATTATACATCATGACTCTTTTTATCATAAAAAATGATGTTCATATTACGTTTCGCGAAACTTGTTAGATCATGGCATTGTTGCAGAACCATTCGATTCGCAAATCTGCCAAGAACATTACTATTATACAGTATCTTTTCTGTGTCATTTCCAGTAACATATATATAGGATTTTACTGGAAATTTATGAATTTCATCTGCACTTTCTTCGGCAGTCCCTTTAACCCAATCTTATGTCTTTATTGGAATCTAAATAAGAACACGTGTGAATGCTTACCACCATCCAGTTTATTTTCAGAAAACTCTCGCAACAAATTAGAAATTTCATCAGGACTTAGACTTTTACCACGAGTCATCATTTCATGGTGTCTTCTATGCATAATGTTCGAAAATTGAATGAATTCCTTTTCTATGATCAGATAAGCAAATGCTTTAGAACGAAACATTTAGAAGCAACAAATTAAGTATAACTGGCTCATTTCCACTGTGAACCCAATAACACTGCATTCGAGCTCAAATAAATTCATGATATTACTTTTGGAAGTTTGTTTTATTAATGGTACCTACTTAGTGAGCTATCTTTTGACGAACGACAACTATTTATAATAATAAGTTGCCTTGGTGTCGAAATGACAGCAGCGGGCGTTCTAGGAATAATTAGTTGTTAAATTTGTCCTTATTTACCAAGAACCATAAAACCTTTTTTGTGTAATTATAAAAATGATCAAAAATCCCAAAACATTTTCAAATTCCAAGCAAGAGTGTGGAAAGGAGAAAAAATTGAATAAGATCCAGTGTCCAATAGACACCAACGAACATTCTAGTGTTAAAATGTTCTAAGAATAAAACAATTCTGCATGACTGATGTTTATGTACTGAAAAGAACAAAAGTTGCACCATTTTGGAATCTTAACTGAATGGGCCAACTTTTGAGAAACTTTCCGCAATTTCGAAAGTGTGCTCGTCCTTATTTAAATAAGAGTTGGGTAATTTATTTTACATTTTTCTCAAAACAATATGACCGCACCTTTCAGATATTGCCCGAATACCGTTACGTTCCTGGACACCCTTTATATATATATAGTATCATAAAATGAAAAAATACATAGTATAATAAAATTGATAATACTAAATTATACCACTAACAAAGCTAGAAAATTTAAACCAAATTTAAAGAAACACAACTTTAAAAAATGATGGAAAAGTATATTGTACAAGAATTAACTAAGCGTATGTAAGCATGAAACAAAATTAGAACTTAAAAATATAAGAAAACTGAAGAGTGAATGGACTAAAATGAAGACCTAGTATGATTTCTAAAGCTGTTGCTGAATTAGGATCAGAAAAATTACGGTTAAATATATTTTATGGATCCAACCTTCCCGTACAGCAGAAAATTTTTGACATAATAGCAAAACATAACCATATCGAAACGTTAGGCCTAAGACTAACCACGTGTAATTTGCAAACCGATAGAAAAATGAATTAAAAGCAATATGAAAAAAAAAAAGATTTTTAACAAGATAAAATTAAAAAAAATAATTTGGAAAAGGAAAACTAAAGCAAAAACTTACATGAGAAAATACAATCCACAAGAGAACGGAGAAAAAGACCAGTGCATTCAGAAGCAACACGCTAAATGACGTTAAAAATGACGTGTTAAATTGGTAAAACGAGAAACAAAAATTAGTGGCAACACCTGGCTAGTTTTATTGCAATTAAACTAAGCAAACAAAAACATATTGAAAATCATATAAAACAGAAGGAGAAAAAAAAGAAAAATAAGTAAACACAATAAAAAGGAAAATTAGAGAGATAACTTAGAAATATATTTAAAAATGAATTTACTTGGATAGTTGTAAGTTCCAAGGATAGTTTCTTGGATAGTTCCAAGCAATTATTGCAGAACAGCTTATAATTATTTTGTTTAATTTCATTAAACTTGTTTCTTTTTATAAAATTTAAGATAATGCTTCTAAAATAGATAGGGGTAGGTTACTACCCCAAAAAGGCATTTTAATAAAGTTAAAATCAAAAAGAGTCTCTTTTATCAAAAATATTACTAATTAGTATATTATTCTTAACATTTAATTATAGGTCTAAAAAAATTGCAGACTTAGTATTATAATTGGTTTTTATAATTTCAGATATTGTGGATAATATTTAAAACTAGGAAAATAATTTACTACATTGCTAAAGATGATTAAGTCATCTATGTATCTAAAAAAGTAACAAGAATCGAAACTAATGCTATGCTATTCATAAAAGTGCAAATAAATATTGGCTAAACATTTGTCGGGTATTATAACCTCCCCTAACATTATCCTCATCTCGTCTATTATTACTCATACTTAATGTGTAAGCGAGTTAACGAATTCACAAGATACATTTACAAATAACAGTATTTATTAATTTTTCTTAATCAAGGAAGGTCATATACACTATTCAAATATAAGAACAATAAAATACAGTGGAGAATGAGAAGGGGTCACTAATTGCGGAACTACGAAATCTAAACTGAATCTACGAAGGATAAGCGCGTAGAATTACAGCTACCCACGTATACGTAATTACAATTATTAAATAACTAACCTGATTTCTTAAACTATGGCAGGTTCGTCTTGTAGGTTACTTGGATCTTGATTGGATCGGGATCAAAGCTAGAATTCCCTCTTTAATATACAAATTCTATCTTCAGCTTTTCTCGTAGCTTTTCTACGGACTAATTTTATCAACAACTATGAGTTGGATTCCCGATGGTTCGATTCACTTTACTACAAAATCTATTTCTTCACTTGACAACTATTACTCATTTCATTTCATCCTCCCCGATAACTCGCTAAACCCGAACTTATATAAAATATCTCATTTGCATAAATCACGCTTTGGCTCCCGGTGGAGATTGATTGAAATGAATAAAATTTAAAAGAAATTTGTAGAGGATTAGTAAAGCACCGTACAGATGCGTCAAACAGTTACTAGCAGGCCCTCCTTGTGGAAGACCTTTAATTTGCTGATAATAAGTGTTATTGTAAAAAAATAATTTTCATTTAGTACTAAATGAATAATAGAAAGATATTTATGATACTTAATTAGTTTATCCAAAAAATATTTGTTATAGGCTATTTTGAGAATTTTAACCAAGCCCCCAATATCTATGGAATTAAATAAATCCGCAAAGTCCTAGGTGTGAATAGAGATAATTTTTTTATCTTGCATATACTTAATGATATCTAAACTATTCTTAACTATAATCGATTTATCAATACTGTCTAATGTGGATTGAATAATTTTCTGCAGCTTTCTACCCAGAAGTGTAATATAGGTTTTAAAGCCGTTCGTTATAGTTCTAAATTTAATAGGATTTTTATGAAATTTTGGAGTGAGGAAAATATGAGGGAATTTAATATCCGAAATACGTAAATCTAATATTTTAGTAAAAGCAGAAATTCGATTAAAAATTTCGCTATTGCTAGAATTAGATTTTTTAAAAGCATTATCATTATGAAAATGTCTATTTAGCATATCAGCATACAACCACTTGCAAATAATTGCATAATTACCCAGAACTTTATCAACATAAAAAAATAATGAAATTCTTTCGTAGTTCTACAATCTGATGCTTAATAATTTTGAAAATTAATTCGCAATCAGTTTTATAGTTATTTTTCAGTAACTCATTTAAAACATTGCATTTAAATTCCTTAAAAGCTTCAATAGGAAAACTGTATTTAATTGTTAATTTAGTAATAAAGTTACAAATATTTTTAGAAATTTGTTTTTAATGGCAATATTAATTGGAGATCATTAATCCTATACCTAGTACTTTTGGACATTATCTCCCTAAGAGTATTATCTTCAACAATATTTAAATTGCCTGTTACAACATGTTTGTGATAATCGTTTAAAAATTCTGGATAATCCTTACAATTACAAACAAAGGTATTGTTTTGCGAATCATTCATATAATTGTAATTAAAAATTGAGCTACCAATTTTTTTAATATACTTAAAAGCCTTTTTAATGCAAACATTATTGATGAGTAAGCAATGTACATACTTATTAAATATTTTTCAAAAATTAATGTTATTATAGGATTTATACATAAATAAAATTGCACAATACTCAGTAGTACTATTTAACAAATCTTTATCGTTTATATTGAATTTATCAATGAGAAAATTAATAATGTACTTAATAATATGTCAGTCTTGAAAATCATTCTTATTGAGGATATCTTTTGTATACTTAATTTCTTTTTTGATTAAACCGAACAGGAAATATTTACGATGTTTAATATTAAAAGACTTTTCAAAGTTGCTAAATAAATCATTCATTTTAGAAACAATCCCAACTGGTAGTTTGCTAGTTCTTTTCATCCTTTTGCCACTTTTAATATTTAATATATATATATATATATATATATATACTGTGTGCTGTGGTCACCGTAAATGCAACATACTGAAGGAAGCAGGCAAATAACATGAAATTTACAACATGCAATAGCGGAGGTGAGATATGCAAATGATTAGAATTTCAGCGCAGACACAAATCACTCACGCCTGTGGCGCCTCCTCAATTCGCTATTTAAGGAAAGAGATTTCGACGATCTCAAGTTCGGCAATTGTGTTTTTCTTGTGGTTATTTTTCAAAAAACAACAAGTTATGTCTCGTAGAAAACAACGATTAGCTTTTGATCAAGTATCCGTGTTCGATAGAGGGAAGGACAATGACCTACCGAGATTGTGGATTACCTTTCAGGTAAATCAGTAGTCGTGTTGGACGAAATAAAACAACTGTAATTTGGATATGTGACCGTTGGAGGCAGGAAGTTACGATGGACCGACGTGGTCGACCGCATCCACCACAGTGCACCACTTCACGTGAGGACAGCCAAATTATGCGCATGGCAGTGACGGATCGCTCAGTCACATCCCGAAAAAAAGCACAGCACATTGAGTCTGTAATGCATCATTCAGTGTCTGCGCGTACCATTCGACGCCGTTTACAGCAGAGTGGTATGTCCGCAAGACGTCCTCTGCTTGGTGTACCCTTGACGCAGAACCACAGACGTCTCCACCGCCAATGAGGCGATGGAAGAAAGATGTTGACGGCAGAAAGAAATGTAAATGTCTTTACTGACGAGTCACGCATCTGTCTGAAACACCACGATGGTCGGATTCGTGTCTGGAGACACGGTGGACAAAGGATACTTAAAAGCTGCGTTATGCACCGCCGCATTGGTCCTGCACCGGGTATTATGGTATGGGGCGGTATTGGATATCACTCTCGCACTGCTCTAGTACGCATTGTCGGTACTTTAAACCAACAGCGCTACATCTCCGATGTAATGGAGCCAGTTGTCCTTCCTTACCTTCAGGGCTTGGTTAGAGCCATATTTCAACAGGATAATGCGCGACCACACGTGGCAGGAATTGCCCAAAGGTTCTTCATGAATCACCAGATTGAATAGCTTCCCTGGACGGCTCGCTCTCCGGATCTTTCACCTATAGAAAACATGTAATCTATGGTTTCTCAACGATTGCCCCAGATTACACCCCTAGCTGCCACACCAGATGAACTTTGGCAACATGTGGAAGCTGCTTGGTCTGATGTACCCCAAGAACGCATCCAAAGTCTCTTTGAATCATTGCCGAGGCGTGTGGCAGCGGTGATCTCCAACAATGGCGGCTACTCTGGCTACTGATTCTGGCTGGAACCACCCTTCACAGAAGTCTATAAATTTGATCATTTGATACTTGGTCAACATGTTATCTACAAAATAAATTTTGTTGTGCTGTCTCTTTTCTTTCTTGTTGTTGCATTTACGGTGGCCAGCAGTGTATATATATATATATGAGTGCATGTGTGTGCGTGTGTGTGTGCGTGCGTGTGTGTGTAGTATTCCTGACGAGTAGTAGGCATTTTTTATTAAGACATTGTTCCAAGAGTGGGTGAGAATGTAAAGAATAATTAACTGATGAATTGTTATCTTGTTATTCGGCTTTATTTTATAATTTATTGAAAAAAATGGAATAGACGTCACGACAAAAGTAGCAATAAACTTCCAGTAGAAAAAAAATTACAGGCCTTACATTTTGACGAATTTAAAGATATTAAGAGACTCGATAGCTACATGGCAAGAAGGGGAATTGCTCAAACATCAATTTTTATATCCAGGGAAGAAAAGGGGGAAAGCGCATTACAAAAAGTACTGTCAAGTTGTTAGTCGATGGAAAAAATTACGTATACAAATGACATCATTGTTTAGGGAATATTAAATCCCGATGATTGAGGTATGAAAACATATTAAGATGTTGCATTTCTAGAATTGTAAATAAAACTATCTAAGATCCAAGGTCTAAAGAATCAGTAGTAAATATACCAACAAAATATTTTGAATGCTTTAGAATAAGATAAATTTTGAGACGCATTTCAAAATAGGGTATTAGGATTTATGAGTTAGATGTTAATAATAAAATAGATTCAAATTATAAGTAAATATCAATTTAAGCTATTGCGTATATATATATATATATATATATATATATATATATATATATATATATATATATATATATATATATATATAAATGAAACTATGGAATGTCACCCCACGCCACATTTTTATCGTTCGACATGTAGCGAGCTGCAACTAATTTTTGTTTTTGTGTCCTTTGTTGTGCGGTCTATATTTGTTCTTTGTTTTAAATGCACAATATGTAAACTGGATTACTATTCAACAAGACCATCACCATTCACATTACATCAACCATTTAAGATATGATCAACGTTAAAGAAAGGCTCACCAATCACCACGATCTTTGTCTCTCTCGTGCATATATATATATATATATATATATATATATAGCTCAGAATACTGGCAAATTCAGGTGCATGTTGGCTGGCCAAAAAACTTTGTTTAAACCTGCATTCCTAGTTCCTAAGGCTGGGAGTTTGCTTTTAGTATTTCTGTGGCTAAATCTTTTCTATTATGACTATAGTTATCTTAGGTATATAACTATTTTTAGTATATTTTTTGAAATATATATATATAAATATTATATTTTTGATATATTATATTTCAAAGTACAAAATTTTGCATTATATTAAAAATGCACTAACGTGCACAACCATTAAAATTATTAGTACAAGTTTAAATAATATGGAAAAACAAAGAACCTAAAATATATAAAAAAAACCAACAGCTCACGAAAAATAAACATTTTACTTTGTTCCTTCTTATATTCTCAATCAAACCCAGTATGCCCCAAAGCTACCATGTTTCCGTCATCGATAACAATATGTTACAACCATCCACATTTATTTTTCTCATGCAATAAAATGCAATGTTGTTTGGCAGCTGCTCATTAGAGGATCATGAAACTCGTATAAGTAAGGAAGTTAGCTTCTCGCTCTCTATCTAATTATTTTTTAAACAAGCCTCCAGAGCTCTTGAGCTCTTAAGAAGATTAACGCAGAATAAGAGACTTTTTCATAATACACGTGCTAGGGAGTCCGTAAATCGATTGATTCTACTTCAGTGAGAAGATGAATCTCAGAAATACGAAAACACAAGAGGGTACAACCGGAGGTCATGCGTGTTTTCGTTCCAAACATGACATTCACGTTCAAAGCTAATTTGCTTTTTCAATATAACTTAATTAAGGTAACTGTAAATGATTCTCTTCCCATGAATTAAGTTAATAGATGTAAAGGGAAGAAAGGAAATCAAACAATGCTGATGAAACTCGCGGAAGTTTATCGCATTGTTTGATTATTTAGGAAGATATTTCTTTCCTGTTTTGTTTAATTAACGTGAAACATATGGCTTTTTTGGCATGTTTTGAAATTCATGATTTCTTAAACTTAAATAAAGGAGTTTTTAAATGAAGTTTGAAAATACTAATTCAATTTATGCTACTAATTAATTGGCTGGTTTTCCAGATTGAAACCTTTTGAATATTAAAAAAAATTTACCGTATAGAAAGCCTGGAACGTTATAGTTAATGAGTTAGCACTAGTTACAAAAACAAATATATTTTTGAAGATGATTATATATATCGTACTAATGGTTTTATTTTATAAAAGTATTTTCTCATAGAATATTTTTACAACACACAAATGCAGGATCATGGGGCATTTGGGGGAAAATAATTTCCGAAATGTGGCATAACATGCTAACGCTTAGAACAAAAAATTATCAACCCAAAGAAAAACAAGTTTCTACAAATTTTGTGTGTGTTTGACTGGATTACAAATAAGCATTTATTGCAAACTACGATATTATTCTGAGCAATATATTCCGCAGTGTTATTTGTGCATAATTATTACACAGCCTTTGCAATGGCCTTGAGATTTTTTTTATACATTTTGCCATCATACATAGTACATTTGCTTTTTCTGGTGATATAGATTTCGGCACTAATTTCGTACTGTTTTTTCCTTTTTTTAGTCTTATGGTTTGAAAACATGCTGCTGATTTGGTTTTCATTTGAAACAGATTGCAATAAGTACTCTGACTTTGAAAAACAAAATTCTATATTCGGTTTCCTCAATATCCCTGCCATATCTGGTGAGAGGGAATTTTTCTTCAGAGTCAAAACTGAAATCAAACGAGTATTCGAATGATTGTTCTACCAGAAAATTCGTAATTTCATAAAAAGAAAAAGATGTACTATTTTGCATTTATTTGTTTTAAGAATTGAGCTATCTACAGCAAATGTCAGCAACCTTAAATCTGTAGTGTGCCAAACCAATTTATCAATATTATTCAGGGTGCCAAACATTAAGAAATATTTGAAATAATGTGATTCATGTAGTAATACATGCTGATTTAGGAAAGGAAGGACCGAAATATAGATTTACGGTTTTTTAAACACTGTTTGACATTTGCTAAGGAACAAGTGATTTATGCAAAAGAGCTGACCAATAAAAGTAAATTCCAGTTCAGAGAGCGGTATAAAAGACAGTGTATACAAGCTAATGATTCATATGAAAATCCATGCTGTTGACAAAAATAGTGCTGGATGTTATAAAAGCTTTTACTTTAAAATTCTGTTTGGATCTTGCGATAATTAGAAAAAAAATGTCGGCAAGACATCATTTGAGTGACTACAATCACCTACATGTAGTTGAATGATTGTAAACAGGTCAAAGTGTCACCATTGTAGCTGCGCCGATGGGTGTACTAAAAGTGTCATCTCGCTATTAAAGAAGATCACTGAAAATGGAAAGGCTTTGCGAAAGTATAATGGAGATTATAATAGGAAAACTTCATCCTTAGAGGATCGCTGTGTAGCTTTCTTGGCAAAAAGAACCGGACATTCAAAACCTGACCAGATAGCTGCAAACCTAGCAATCGCTACTATTACGTATCTTTCAGAAAAAACAATCTCACGGAGATTAAATCAATTTGGTTTGTGTACACGGAAGCATGTTCATAACATCTCACTTAAACCACGCCATATTCGACAGAGAATACGCTGGTATAAGGACCATGTTCTTTGAGGGCACTAAAATTGGTCTAGAGTAATTTTCTCCGATGAATCTCGTTTCAGTGTGACAAGTGATTCTGGAGAGAGGGTGGAATACGTCATGCCAGCGTTTCTCAAACTTTTGTGCGTGCCCTTAGGGGGCATGATAACCCTACATGTAGGGTGAAAGCTTATCGATAAGTCAAAAATAAAAAGCTATGTAAAAATATTATTAATTTATTGATATGAAACAAAAGTACATTCTGATGTAATAAAAAATGAAATACACACATTTACGCTTACATAATAAATACACTAATAAATATATCAGCACTGCACAATGTCTATGATAATCAATTTAACAATACTAAGTTAAGTAAAAGTTTATTAATTACCACCCCAATGGGCTTGACATATATAAAATTATATACAAAATTGAATACTTTTCTTGATAATTTGTTCGGTTTATAATTTAAGTTGTATTATAACTTAAGCGTCTAAATACTTTATTATTGAAATCAATACTTTATCACTGTATGGAGGCTTGCGCGATGAAAATTATGATTGAAAACTGGGTCGCAGATATTGAATGTTTGAGAAGCACTGCGTAATGTACAAAAGTTTGTTTGTGAACGTGATCGGTTTGGACCAGGTGTGAGAGTGTGGTCAGGCATCATGCACAATGACAGAACACCGCTTTACATCTTTTAGCAAGGGAACGTTACATCACAACAGTATTGCAGAGAGATTCTTTTGGATCATGTTCGTATTTTTAGGGGTTGCTGTACGTCGAGACTTTATGTTTATGGACGATAATGCGTGGCTACACAGAAGTGTTGAGATATCGGGCACACACTACAAAGGAAATTATTCTACGTATGCAATCCCCTGTTTATTCTCCCGACCTTCCTATTTAGGATACGTGGGATGTTCTTTGCATACGTGTTGTACAAAAAATCATCCCTCCCCGTACAGTGTAAAGCCTCAAAACCTCCCTGAGAAAGGAATGGGAAAACATCCTCGAAGGACTCCTCGATAGATTAGTGAAAATCATGGAGAACAAATGTAAAATTTGCATTACAGTCCGTAGTCATTTTACTAAAGTGCTCATTTCCGCATCATTCTGACCTGAAGATCCATTTTTACGGCTGTTTGGAAAGCATCCAAGATTTTTTTTTATTTTTAAGTTTTTAATTCTTCGAAGTGGTGATATATGTACCATTTTGATCTATAAAAAATGCACATCATCCCTACTAAATGTGTATAGAATTGCATTTTTTCAATCAGTGTATAATCTTAATTATTCCGAAAAACGTAACTGTTCAGATTTAAACATATTTGTTAACATTCGAATGTGTATCCTTTCTATATTCGCCATCTATGAAACTTTTGCTTTTGGCAGCTACACAATGAGCTATTACGGAATTACATTCGGTTGATTTAGTTTGCGGTTCAATTGTTTGGAAAAAGATGCTACTTATATATAAAGTAACAGATTTTTTTAACCAAGTTTGTTATTGGAATTCTTAAATGTGGGATGCTATTTATTTTGTAAATGATTTTATACACTTGACATGCTATATATGACGTTGTCATAACATATCACTCATACAGAACAATCTCTTTGTGATACTAATCTATATCCACTCATCCAAGAGTCTTGAAAAACGAGAACATCAAGACTTTTTAGTAGCCTTTTAAATTAAGTATAAAGATGTGAATCATCATAGAAATTAAACAAATTGAATGCAAGAGTTCTTAATAAATCCCTTTCGGTAAAATTAGAAGTAGAATATATATCATAAGATGTGCATCAAACTAAATTTTACTTTTGACTGAAATCTTGCTCGAGTACTTGTGTCTAAGCACTACGAACTGAAGAGTCCAATCAAAATTATTTCCTTAAGGGCCATGAATTATTTTTCTTTAAAACACAAAAAGTATTTTCATATAGATAAATCATATACGTTCAAATTATGCATATTTTACTATCATTATAATGCCTAAGTTATTTTAAAAGTTGTAAGTAATAGGTAATGAATGTCCCATTATATTTAAAAGTATTGACATAATTTTTGAATATATAGTTCTTAAGAGCTTAATGCATTTTGTGTTGCACTATAAGACATGCAAATTACTTTTACGGAATCCAGCGTATGTACTATATTCAACTGTTATTATTTGTAAGGTTTTTTTTTTTTTTAAATATTCATTTATTTTTACAATTGCAATTAAAAAACAAGTAATTATTTGAGAAATGTTCTTAAAAATTGTGAATTTTTGATACACATCATTGTGTTTTGTTCTTTATTCCATTTGTGAAAAGTAAAGACGTCGTTCATTAAACACTATATAAATATTACACATATGTATTTTAATCAAATAATATACGTATATACTTTTAATAAGTACTGCTTTATATATGCTTTTCTTTTAAAATTAAATATTATTGTTGTTGAATTTAACTGTAGAAAAATTATTTTACAGTCTCTTATTTCTGTACTTTAAATGTTCGGTTCGTCTGAACATTTGCACAGATGTTTTTGAATAGATTTTGGATCATAGCGAGGAAGCTAACTTTTAAATATTAAAAAATATTATTTTTTCAATTGCAAAATTAAATTACTGTTTTTATTGTGTGTTGATAATAAAACTGTAATATTTAATGCTATGTTAAACCAATTAATACTCATAAACAGTTTGAATTGCATAAATATGCAAATTAAGTTTCCAAAGAAACAAAATGTTATTGAAGTGCTAGCATGTTTAAAGTGATTGAAGTTGCATTTTAAAAAGGTTTGAAAAATATATAAAAATTATTGTTTAGTTTTAAAATAATATACTTATTTGTACATACCTCAATTATCTGTAGTAGAGTAAAAGTTATTTATTGTACAAATGTAAAGATAATTTGAAGTAGCTATGCAATTCTTAAGATTTAGCAAAATATAATAATAAAATTACAAACAAGATAACTAACTGAATAGGGGAAGTACACGAGAAAATGAAATAACAACCAAGCATTTTAAAATTCAACATATATTTTTCTTTTTGTTTCTTTTACACTACAGAACTCTTTCAAATCTCAAATAATTATATGTACTAAAATATATTTTTTCGCAAGCTATTTAAAAGTTAATGCTTGTAATAAACAGATATACTTACATTTAAGAATAAACATACCTATGTTTTTCGAAATGAAAAGAAATAGAAAAAAACGAAACATTTTTATAGTTAGTTGATACTTGCAATAAAAAAATATTAATAGGAACTATCAGAGGAAAAATTACACTATGGACAACAAAGATAAATAAATAAAATAATAAACAGAAGACTATTATTTCAATTAAAATGTGAAGAAAATTGAATATTGTCCATTTGAATACGGACATATGTAACAAATATATCACTGTCATTTTATATCAACAAATATAAATACTTAGCTTTACTCAGAAGAGACCTAAAAATAGAAACAAATATTTTCCGTTGCAGTATTTGTATCCTGTAGTGGATAAGAATTATATTATTTTCTAACAATTTTCAAGAAATATCATCTCCCAATAGAATTCGCTGGCTTACTTCTGAATTCTAAAATATAATAAGAGTTGTTATGAGAAATTCCTTTCTAGTTTGTTATTTTGAAATTTCCTTCAGCATTTTTCTACGTTTATTGAAATATTCTTTTATCGAATTCTAGAAAACTAATTTAAGGATAAAAACTGAAATTACTATTTTGAAATGTTTTGTTGTTTGTTAAGTCAATAACTTTTGTTTATCAAAAGATTCTGAGAAACTATGCACATTTTTAATGACAAACGTTCAAATTTGTAAAAATAAACACATTTCAGAGGAAACTTATGCATTAAAATACCTCAGCAGTTAAGAAAATAAGATATTTTTCATCGTACTTTGTGAATTAACTTAGCTCTTACATATTAATTTTCATAATATTATTATGAAAATTTAATTATAAGTTGGAATTTCCATTGTAACTAATCCTTTATTATTTGAAATAATTCTTAATTGCTTATCCGAGAGCAATATTTTTGTCAACCATAATTCAGTTTCCCTATAAGCCATAAATTCATAAATTTTAAGTAAATAATTCAAAAATATTAATATTTTTGAGAAGGCAATGCTATGTGTTTCATTAGAAAAAAATGGTAAATGGTTATATTGCTCCATAGCTGAAATAAAGTAAGTGTTTTGAAGCGAATTTATTAAAGTGTTATTATTGCTTGGAGAAAAATGAGTTACTTAGATGAGAATTTATTTTCCAGATAATATTTGTTATGTATGGCTTTATCTTAAAATTATCTCACCAATAATCATTTCTCTTGTCAATATATTTTTCTACATTTTCAGCACGATTTCATAATCTAAATTTTGCTTATTTTGTTTAATTTTCTACATTCAATATTTTTGTTAAATGTTACATAACATCCTATTTTATAGCATTTGCTCGCCCATGCCCTTATGTTTATACTCAAGTATAGAGTGCTTTTCAAAAAGTGAACTCATACAATAAAACACTTTTCGTCATTTAAATTTTCTCTTTGTTTATAATTTTTTTTAAAAAAATTCAGCAAATTTCCCATTTAAATAGAAGGTAGCTTGATTTTTCTGTCTTTTAAAATAGGGCAGTAAAGTTTAAATATATTTTTAATAAATATATAAGTACCTTGTAATGTGTGAATTCTCTCGTGCAATGCTCTCAACTGACTTAATTTGGTAATTTTTCTCCTAAAATGAACTTGCTAAGTGTATACAAATAAGCATTGCTTTTTCAGTAAAATTGTAGAGAAAAAATGTGAGGAAGATCTTAAAAACATAGAGGGAATAATAGGAGAGAACAACCTCGCCAGAAAAGATTTACACACCTATGCTTGAATTGAATATTGCTGTTTGAATGAGTAATTGTGAGTTATACGAACGAAAAGATGCACGGGGGGCTATTAGCAATAGACCTCGTTATATAGAACGATGGTAAGTTGAGCCACTACAGGTTTAACGTGCAACGGCCCCCTCTGCGCATCTTCATATTTTTTAACATCTTGACATATTCAATACAGTTACTAAAGATTATTTAAAGATTGAATACATAACTTTTATTTAATGAATAACATGTCTCTTATAATAAAAAGAGGGCCCTTTACAATCTGCATATAAACATATGTTTAAGGTTATAAGCATCAAATTATATTTTTGAAAAATGTTAAGAATCGATATATAAAAAGAAAATATGAACTCTAATTAGTCATTAACTGTTTAACTTTTTTAAAACAAAGCAAAATATGCAATTAGAATATTAATTAATTTTACTGGAAATCACACCCCATACACGTTAATTACAAAAATATAAGTAAATCAAAATATTTTTGAGGGTGTGAATATTAAGGTATCACTGTTCAGCTACACGAGGGCTTTTGGTGACGGACCTCGTAATTTTGAACCACGGCCAAGTGACGAGGACGCCACCTGAGGTGGAACACTCTCCTCTAACTACCACACTACACCAACGGTAATATGTTTAAGCTCTCTACCGATTTAACGTGCATCGCTCTCCTATACGGTGGGTCTTCAGTGGTATTGGAATCGAACTCGTGACCAACCTGCCACGATCCGTTACCTTGACCACAAGGCTACTACGGACAATAAAATATTTTCGAAATATTTCCGTAAAGAAGTCAATATCCTTATGAAGTCATGTTTTTCAAAATTACCATTTTCCATTATTTTTCTTAGTTATACATTTCAGTATTTTTTTCAACAATCTAATAAGACCGTAGCTGATAATTTTTAGACTATAACTAAAATCATAGTGTCACTGACATTTTAATTTTTAATTCAATATTTTTTTAATTTAATTTTTATTTAATTAATTATCCATTTAGATATTTTTGAGGTCCTAATCCAAACTCATTACCAATCCCTTTAACGTTTTATGGGGGTCACTTCACGCAGCATTTTTCCTCTCTCTCTACTCTCTCTATCTCTATAATGTTAAAAATGACCAAACATAAGGAACATTTTTAAAAAATTTACCAGTTGTACAGTCATGAATTTTTTTTTTTGTAGATTTATTACACTGTTTTTATTATTTTAATGAGAGCTTTTTTGAAATTTTGATTAGTTTTTTTTTTAAAAATTCATATGTGGACTAACACATCAAAAATTTTAAAACGTTGAGAATTCTTGTACATTTTAACCCATAAATTTTTTTGAATAATTTTTTTGAAAAAATCTCTTATTAAAATATTTATTTGTATCATATTAATATATGTGTAAAGTTTCAAAGCTATTAAATAAGTAGTTTTTTCAAAAATGTTCCTTTTGTGTTGAAATTTACACTTTTGAGAAATAGTGATTTAAAGTAAAAACTTACCATTAACTAATACATACCAGAACCATAACTTGGATTGCTGGGATCATCTGCAAGATCATCTTCTTGTCTACATTTTAATTGTATATTTTTAATTCTATCTTCTTTTGTTCTTTGTAAAACTGCCTTTTCCGCTTTCTTTATACGTGCATGATCTGCTTCTTGCAATGCTCGACATGTGTAAAGTCTAGGTTGAATATTTAATGTATCTGAAACTTTTAATTTGGTAATGAAGCCTTGATTATACAAAGATATAGCTTCATATACTCCAGTTTTTAAAGTACTCAAATGTACAAAAACGGTTTTTGGAATTATGGACCAAATAACACTATTTAAGCTTTCATACAATTTTGAGTTTTTCCGTGCAAGCATCTAGACAGAAGTTCAGGGTTTGAAAGATCTCTAAATACCTTTTTTATGCAATTAATAATTGCAATAGGTAAGTTGTGTTTATGTTTGTATGTATCCCCTTTCAGTATAGACTTATTATATCCACACCACGAATAATCTCCCATGGGGCATAAACCATGTTGGGGATTCAAATCTGTTGAGATTTTATGAAAAAATATAGCCCAAATAGCTTGTCTCATGGCTGACAAATTACCTGAGTTATGTCGAATGGTCAAACCATAGTATCTTTGAAATTTGTCTATTTCTGCATCTGTCAATCTATTACGGCCTCCTAGAGATTTTTTGTCCTCAAGCTTTGTACCTTTTAATTTTGATTTTAATGCCCTGAGTCGTGTCCCCATCCTTTTTTCAACATGACCGACACATTCTAATTCTTCAATGTTGACATTTTTGTAAGGTTTAGATTCTAAAACTGCTTTGTATGCTTTAGAGTTTTCATCACCCAAATATTGTGTATATCGTAAATTATGTAACATCTCTGAGCGATGGAAGATACGAAGGGCACCTTCAACTTCCATTCCTCCACTATTTCCGAAGTAATTTGCCGAACACTCATCGCTATGTACATTGCCGTTAAAATGGCATGCGCATTTTCTCGATAATATTTCGGCATTAACAACTTACCCAGTGTCCATACTAACTGCCGTAACAACACCATTTAGAGAAGTATGGCCCCTTTTCTGCCAGGTACCATCTATAGCCGCAGGTACATTTGGGTTACAATTAATAAATGATATTGCTTCGGCAGCAGCTAATGCCATAGACACTTTAGCTACTTTTTCTGTCGCATGATTTAATGCATGCATGAACTCGTAAAACCGCTTTGGTGGAGGTGGCAAATTCATAACTCCACAAAATATTTTTGCAGCTGCTTCTCCTTTTCTAACTGACCTCATAGCATATGCAAGTCTAATGTTCACTTCATACATTTTGTATCTTTTTGATTAACTACAATTTTAGTAAACCTGGTATTGAGAACAGGTTGAATAAGGCCACAAAAGTCACAGCATATTAATAACTCTGTAGCCAAACCCTGAATTTGGCGACCAAATTTGATGTTGATACCTTGTTTTTTACATTTGACACATAATATATATTGTTTCAAGGCACTAGAAAACAGTGGAATGTCAATTATTTCACAAAGACTTTCAGATGAATCTAAAAACGAAACATACTCATCTTAAGCTTACCTAATTTTGATTTTGACGATGAATTCTTAAGATACGAAATTGGAGGTTGTTCTACTTCATTGAAGTCCTCAGAAGATGGACTACCTTTACAATTTCCTCCAAACCTCCTTTTTTTAAATGTTTTATTACTAGAACGAGGCATATTATTCAGTTTTTGTGCATTTATATCTGATCAAAATGGAGAATATTGGCTATATTTTACGAGATAAAAAGCAGCACGTGAGTTACCAGATAGTAAACAAACAGCTACAACTAATCACTTCACTTCTTTCCAAATGAATTGCCGATTAAAATAAATTCTTTTAATCAATTTAAGTTATTTGACAAGGCTGAAAAGTAGCATGTGTCATTTGTTTTGATTTGAAAGGGGCGTGGCAATCAGCTGTTTTGAGATTTGACAAATGTAAACCACTTTTTTTAAAAAATGTTAAAAATGCTTCTAATTCAGCTAGAACAAAAATTTAAACTGTATCAGAAAAAGAAAGAGTGGTATTGTGTTTTTCAATCAAAATTGAAAAATCGATTTTCTGATCGATTTTTGTGAAGTGAATGAATGTGACTTAATGAAATTCTTAGTTTTAAGGAGTAATATAATAACCTTAGGAATATAATTTTATTTTGCAATGAAATTTTCTCCTATTCGGATTAAAAAATTTCTCAATAGTTTTAAAGAAAGAATATACAATTTTCATATATTCATCTAATCAGCAAAAATCAGATATTGTGGTGTTGGTTTGTTGGTTTAACATATAAATTCATTTGTGAAACATAAATTTAATTTGACAGATTTTTGAGCATTTTTTAATTTCATTTTGTAAATAAAATACACACTCTCCAATATTTAGTGATCTGAAATACCTGGGACTTATAAACTTGGTCTTAAATGTATTTCGGATGGGCCGCGGTTGCATAACGAACATTGACACGGACTCAGGATAAGCATCTCATGAGTACGATCCTAGTACCACTGAAGGGCCATGGTGTAGAGGGACCGATACGTTAAATCTGTATAGGCTGTGTAGGCTCAAAGGTCTCCGTGGAAGTCGGATAGGATGTACCAACTAAGGTGTAGTCCTTGTCGCTTGATCAGGGTTATAAATTGCAAGGTCTTTCGCTGATAACCGTGATATTGCCTTACAGAGTGACTTTATTAAACACTTATTAAAAACTATCCAAATTTAAAATATAATTTAAATTATTAACGCTCTTTAATAAGTGGGATCAAGTTAATCCGATCATACTGTACAAAGTCATTTTTCAAATTTTTTGAATACTAATTTCTTTTGTATTTTAAAAATTACGTTTAATATTATAGAGTTCACTTGTAAAATACGTTAATACATTTAAAAAATTATTACTCTCAAGATAAAGTATATTGCTAAATATACCAATATACAGAATGTGAAATCTTGATAAATGATATAAAATTTTTTTTAAATGTTAACAGGCAATTAAACGAAGGCTTCCAATATTTTTTTTTTAAAAACCGTCTTTTAAGTAATGCAAACATAAATAAAAGATTAAGATGATAACCTACAAACTTCTATAACTTTATAATTATATATATATAATATAGGAATACAAAATTACAAAAAAAAGCAATTTTTTATATATATAATATAGGAATTATATAATATAGTATATAATATAGGAATTATTTAATATAGTATATAATATAGGAATATATACTATAGGAATTATATATATATATAAAATATAGGAAAACAAAATTACAAAAAAAAGCAATTTAAATTCTTATAAAGGTAAAAAAAAATATGAATATAGATTCTAAAAACTTACAAAAACCCGCCAAAATTTAAGAACACATTTAAAGAATCAATAGACCAAAATGGAAAACTATTGTGTTTTCTGGAGCTGCCACTGAATTAGGACAGTGAAATAGGGTTAAGCTTGCTTTACATGATTCAACCTTCCCCGTCCAGTAGGAAATTTCGACATAATAGCGCAATAGAAAAGTGAAAAAAAAACTTAGAAAGAAAATTGAAGCCAAGTCTAATAATAGCACGCGTAATCGAAAGGACAATTTATATCAAATAAACTGAATTGAATGATTATTTAAAAATGTACAATATTACATATTGATACAAAAAATAAACCAGCAATAAGAACTTAACTTACCAAAATTACTTTAATAATAAAATTAAAAGTAAAAAAATATGTCAATGAGTAAATCATCGCTAAGTGATGTGCGTAGATTAATACTATATATAATATATATATATATATATATATATATATAGTTATAGAAAGGAATCTGTGTTTTAAATGTTATAAAACATAAAGTTGTCCTTGAGTATTTGAACGCAAAAAACGAAAGGAAGTGTTAAGGAAACATATTTTTAATAAGTGTTATTTTGATTGATTAAAAATACCGAAATAATTTTTTCTTTTTTTATATTGTTAGGCACGTAAAATAGACGTAGAACATATTTTGCTTAAAATGTGACTTTGTAAAGTTTTTAATGCATATAAATTAGATAATGCTGTTTTTTTTTGTCTCAGCTGGTGTTGGAATGCAAATTAGCTATTTTGGTTTCAGTGTTATTTTTATTTTTAAAATATTATATATAATAGTTTTCCTTGATATAACATTTTACCCAGACAACATTAAAGGAAAAACAAAATCTACAGAACAAGATATTATACACAAGAAAACCATTATAATACCTAAAATTACCTAATTCTTAACACTATCACTGTTTTTACTATACTGGAGGTTTGAGGTTTTACATTAGTTCTGCTTTTCAAGATGTTCCTCATAAATAAGTTGGACTCATGAATCCAAAACTAATTTATATAATAGATTTAATGCAAATTTATTCGTATATAGAAATACAACATATTATTAATCTAAAGTATTTCTTTTTGAAATGAATTTATTACATTTTTTTCTTTTGTGTATTGTAAAAGGAAGTGGTTGCAGTTACCTAGATTTTTAAATTTATATATTGTATGGGATATTACTTCTCAGTTCCGCATTAAAACTCGCATTACTTTGCAAGAAAAATATTTTTCCTATTTAGATTTTAATAAACTGTAATTCAATAAATCTATGTAATAATTACAATAAAAGTTAGTTGTTTAAACATTTTTTACCCTTGTTTATTTTAAAATTCACTGTAACATATTTTTAAAAAATCAATCAAGTAACTTTAATTGCATAAGGTAAGTTTTTTTCTAAAAGTCACGTTTGCCACTTAAGCTCTATAAATCAAGTACTAACTAATAAATTTTAGATATAGATATTTAGATGCACTAATTAGTCTACATCTGCATTCAATCATGTCTTCTTTTATTCTGGAAATTTTGGTGCGCTTTTTTGTATTAATAATACGTCTTACCATTTTAATGCGGAATGCTTCATAAAGTTGGAGAACTTTCAATTACATTGAAGGTTAGTAATTTACTTTTAAAGTGATTAGCATTTTATGTATTGGAGAAGTTAAAGAAATCTGTGATATTACTTATGAGGAAAAGTTCATTTGTTAGAAGATTGGTGGTAAATAATATAGACTCATTTCGTCACATTTGTCACAAAATATATAATAAATACTATGCAAATTAAACATAACCAATAGAGTATCAAGTAATCACTCAGAAAAAATAATTAGTCTGACATTATACCCGTTTTAATGTTTTTTCTTACAGTAATTACAATTATACGCTTGTCCACTGCTTTAAGCAAAAAACACTGACATAGTTATAAGGCAATTAATTAATTGTACAATAAATATAAATTATGTACTTTTAAAAACACTTTAAAAATTATTTTATTAAGAAAAGTTGCTGAAATTTGACGTTACTTAAATAAATTATTTTAATACGAGAAAATATTTAAGGGAAAATAAACACACACAAAACATTCTTTTGAAGAAAGTATTTCTTAATTTCAATATTTTTGAAAATTCTTTTTTTACATACATTTCGCATTAATGAGAAAAAAAGAAGTGAATAAATGTGCCACGAGCTAAATATTTATTTTTAATAAATCAAAATAAAAACCTTTTAGTAAAAATTTATATTCAGTTGGCATTTCTATATATTTATATGTATGTGTAAATATATATGATTATATACAATTTTAACACTATTTCGCGCTAAAGCTAACAATTTCTTGGAGATAATTATAATTTTCTTCTTTTTATTGCATTTCTTTACACAAAACTTATTAAAATACAACTAAACTTGTTGGAGAAAGTAATTTTATATAACAATACTAAATTAAATCAAAGTATTTAATTATACAGAAATGGACCACAATTAATGTTTTTTTTTTCATTTTAATATCTTATCAACGTTGGTTTTACTTATAGAGTTCCATGCTCTGTAGTATAAAACAGATACATAGAAAAAAAATCGCAAATTTTGCAAATGTTTAATAATTCAAGAATAAACCAAATACATCTATACACATATAAATTGCCAAAAACTTTCAACAAACTTGGAATTTATGAAAGTAAAATTAATGCATGAGTACACCCACATATACGAAATCAGCTAGTGCTGTAGAAGTATTTTAAAGAAATGCTTTTCTTTCAGTTCATAAGGGAGTAAGTACAGTATATCTGTAACCTATACAAAAAGTTATGACTTCAAATAAAAATAAGCACTTTTAGAAATAAGAAAAGCCTACCAGACAAATATTTTTCGGGTAAATAGCTTTATCTTTGAATGCAAAAACTGTATGTATATAGACATATTTTATATCGACTAAAATTTCATTCCTCTCTAATGTTTTTCAAAACATCATTTTTTGAACTGTTACGATAAGTTATCCATAGGTTTTATCAAAACTGCAGCTGAAAGTTGAATAAAAGTAGTTTAGTTTTTAGAGAAATTTTTAACTTTACAATTTTTTCTTTATTCTTTTTGGTTTTTTTCCCCTTGTCATTAACTTCTATTTACTTTTTATATAGCCCTCGAAATGATATTGAAATAAAAAAGAATAATAAACAAATCGGAAATTATGAAAATTTTATATTTACTCATTGCACAATTTTTCTTTAAATAATATACATAATGTTTACATTCATTTCGCAGATCTTAAGTATAATATGTTTCTTTCTGTACATATATACTTTACGTATTACATTATGTATCATTATGGATTATATACCAAATTTTAGGTCCCTGGTAGCCTAGTGATTATAGTCGGGAACTTGTGATTGGGGCAGTTGAGTCATGAGTTGGAGTACTGGTGACTCAAAGAGCCTTCTCAAGCCGGTTAAATCTGCCAAGGTTTAAAGTGTCAATCCATCATGCAAAGTCCAAATGTGAGAGGAGGTAAATCTTGTTTATTAAAATGTCAGTAAAAGTATTATCCAATTAAAATTAAAAATTTTTTTTTACCTTTAAATTTCGTTTCTACTACTTTACGACACATTCTTACAAAATGAAAAAAAAATGTTAAGACATGTTCTTCATAATTTATTTTATATTTCCATTAATATTTTATCATAAAGAAAATATTACATCTAATATAAACATATAATCACAACAAATTTTTGAGACATTAATTGGGGTATAGTTTAAATACTTTATGCAATGTTACAAGATCTTGTTCATAAATTAAAGTGGCTGACTACTTTAAAAAGCACGGACTTAGAAAAGCGTATGAATTTTTTTTTGTTGTTATTTAATGTCAGAGTTGACTTAGAATATACACAAAAAAAACTGTTTAAAAATACTGTTGCAAGAAAAAAAAATTTTGTCAAAAATTGATAAAGAATTACATATTTTGAAAGCATTATCCTGTTATTAAAAATACTTCTATAGTAATAATATTTTGACTAAATAATGCAAAAGTCTGTACCGAGGCTGAAATAGAAGTTTTAAATATTCACATTATTTGCAGAGTTATTATTAATTGAAACAATAATGGGTGTTTTTTTTTTGTTAAAATTTCTCTTCTTTGAAATAACAAAGTATGAATAACTTCACATTTAAATTTTAAGTTTCAGTAACCTTAGTTCAACCCGGATATAGAGATTTCAACCACTTATGGACAAAATATTTTCATTTTAAAAACATTTTTCGTTAAAGGAGAATCCTATAAAAAATGTAATTTCGTATTAATTTTTTGCAAAAATATTGCATTTAAATATTTTTTTCTTGTAAGAATATTCTTAAAGAAATTTATAAGTATATTCTAATTCATTTGGCACTTTTAGTATCAACTGAGTTAGAATTTGATATCCAATCAAGAAAAATCAATTTTTTACTTTTTTTTTACATCACGATTCCTAACGTATATATCCACAAAAATGTAAGACGAATATATATGAGTGAATTTTCGAATATTTTTGGATATGTATTAACGTTGGATAATCCACTATCTTATTTAATTTCATTTACATATTAAAGTGATATTTAAGACAATAGTGATTTATTGTGTTAAAATATTTATGATAGGGTGTGGTTTACAGAATTTGCACTTATCTCAAATATGGTACTTCATTTCTTACCCTTATATTAAATTGCTTAAACAAGCATCTTTGGATCATATTTGTCTATTTTTCTCATTTGTATTTTGAATAATAATCAATTAATTGCAGTTTTTTGTGTGGATTATTTATTTTTATTCATTATTGTTAATCATTTATCTAATATAAGTCGAAACAATTATCAGCTTACAAAATAGATTTATTTAAATATTTTAGAGTACAATTTTGTCGATGCCCTTGAATATTGACATAGATAGTTTTAGAATATTTTCTCATGTATTATTATTTAGATTTTATCATCCGTTATCTTAGTTAAATTTTATAATTCGTTAACGTTTTAGCTTAGTAAATGCTTCAGCTAAGCAAAATAATTTCCATTAAAATATTTTTAAGCGACGCACATTTGATGGCTTTTATTCAACGTAATTTATACTTTCTGCCTCAATATGTTTCTTCATATTTCACACTTCTGTATACTTGTATTTCATTATTCAGAATTCTTTTCTTCGTCATTTATTTACTCTAACGTAAATGGCGTTATAAGAAAAGTGCTTAATAGAATCCGAAACATCTTTTAAAGAATTACCATGAACTTTTCTATCTGCTTAACCAAATTTTTTTATGGATGCAGAAGCAGAATCATTTATCTAAATAATCTCTTGCATCTGCCTCAAAGAGCTTTTAGAACAGATTTGAGCAACGAGTCCAAAACGTCCGGAACATGTCATAGGAAATGGGGAAAAAATACCATCATTTTTCACCTAAGTTGAACTTTGTTTCATATTCTATTTAGAAAGACGTGAAGATTCCTTTCCTAAATGAATAGGAATATAACAAAATGCATAGAACATGAATAAAAGAGTTAGTTTTATGAGAGTGGTTATTTCCCAAGAGGAAATGGCAAAGCTATTATTTTTTGGCAAATATGTACATTTAGTATTCATTTAAATTTCTAAAATTAAAACGGTTTCATTGTACTTCCCATTAAATGTTAAAATATTTTAATTGTGGCATGAAATGTGCTATTTACTCAGAGAAAAGTACATTAATTGCGAATAAATATATCGCATGTCTTTTTAAAACAACTTGTCATGATATGTTTTTCAAAGAAAATAGAAAGTGATCTTTTGGTTATTTATGCTTTCGTAGTGCTAATAAAAATGCTTACAATTAAGGGGCTGAAAGCTAATTAGATTTGAAATGTGTATTAATTCACATTGTACAAATTTAAAACACGTTATTTTTTACCTTTGGGTTACTTAATTAAGATAATGCATAAAAACATCTTTTCTGTTCTTTATATTACTTCAAATTCTCAGTAAATTACAGAGAATATGCCTTAGGAATTTATTTAAAAATAATATATTAATTATCTAATTAAAATTTTGCATTTTATGAATTATTTTCTAATTAAAAGCATTCTGCAGCAATGTTAAATCTAAAAGAAGGGAAAGAGAAATTTAGAAAAGCAAATGCCGAGGATATGCATTTATAATGAAGAAAATATAAAAGCTTATTCTTAATGGAACTTAAATGTAATTAAAGAAAGTTAAATATATTTCATTACATGCTAATTACAAGTTTCTCTCTCTTTGAAGCAATTTAAAACATATATATACTGGCTTTATGCCCAATGAGCGTCAATCACTTGAATTGATACGTCAATTCAAGTGCCCCAGATCGTCTATTTCTAGAAAGGCACGAATCGTAATGGCAACTTTTAGCTTCAAGTGCTATGCTCCAAATATACGATTCCAATAAATTGCCAAATCAGATGTGAAAACTTTTATGGGTTATGGGACATGTCCTATTCTTCTAGTTATTCTAGTAATGGGATTTTTCACCGAACTTCTCATGCTGATGTTTCTATTCGGAATGGCTTTATCTCACAATTCTAATCATGCCAACGTTATTTGCGTTTGCATCCTATCTTACATATCTTAACTCAAAGTTCTTCCCTGAAATCCAGAACTGTAAAGAGACCCATATACCTTTTATTACGATATTTTAATGTACTTTTCATACGTTTTTACTAATTCAACATTTTATTACACATTACAAATAATGTTTAATATCAAAATATGCAACTCACCAGATTTTAATAATTTTGAATATTTTAAAGAATAATTAACCTAGAATACGCGTAATCCTATTAATAAAGTATGAATGCTGAAATCTTCTCACATATGAGGGATAATAAACTTTTTTATTGATTCTCTCTCTCTCTCTCGTTTTACAATTACTTTTGTATAAATAATGGTTGATACGTAAAACTCCTAAAATTTTCCGGATACTTTAATTCATCTTTAAACATGAAAATGAATGTATTATTTTTATGTTTAATAAAAAGACATTACAGGTCAAATCCATGAATTGTATATTCTCTTAAGAATTTTTTAAATATTTTTCTAAGTCCTCAAGTTAACCGGCGAAGGAAAAATATTGATTTTGAATTTTTTAAAAAAACATTGAAGAACTTTTTTATTAAGAAATTCTTCTGAAAAACTGAAAAACAAACATACTAAATTTCTATCATTTGTCAATTTCAAGAATTATGTTGTTCATAAAAATAAACATATTTACCACGAAGTAAAGTTTGATTCCCTTCATTATGTAATACATTTTAAAGAAGTCAGTAGTAAATTATTAGTATTAATTTTATTGAGTATTTTTTCAGATACTATTTGTTAGAAAAATATTTCTAAAACTTTTATAAATATTTCTGTTAGAAAAAATTCCACTAAATAATTATTATATTCTAATTTCGCTAATATCTTACATATACTATTATGATAAGTCATGATCCATACTTGAAATTTTTCACTAAATCATACTGTGCACGCGTTGCATACGTTTGTGTAGAATTCAACTTCTTTCAATACATTTATCAAAACTTTTTTTTCAAATTTGGATTATTTGTAATAGTTAAATAAGTTAAACTGAAATGTTAATAAAAAAAATTTAAAATAAAATCTTTACTTCGGTAGTTCATTAAAATAGTAGTACATTTATTTTTTCCAGAAGTAAAAAAAATTCTTGACATTAATAATTCTAAGATCAACATTAGTAAATATAATTACACCTTTGACTGATGACTTTTGAAAATTTAACTGTATCATTTAGCACGGTAAAATTGATAACTAATGTTCATCACATTTTGATACATAAGCAAGTAAAACTTAAAACATATCTTTCAGTTCTGTGTCTATGCCGAATATAATTTTCGAAAGTTATCTTTAATAGATGGAACATTTAATTATTACATAAGAATCATATTTTTCTTAGAAAAAAGAACAATTTTTTTCAACAAAATATTAGGGGATTCTAAAGTACTCTGTGCAAGAAGTATTGTATTTAACCTAATGGAACAAAGAAAAGTTATAATACTCACTTGAGAACAATACACATTTGACAGAACCAGCACATTAGTTTATATTACCTCTAAACTATTATCAATATATCATATTTATCATTTATTTTTTTGGAAATTTTTGACTAAATTAAAATGATTTAAATAGTGGACTTTGATGCGTTGTAATATGTTCCTGGAAATGACGGGTATTGGTTAAAGAAAGCTCTATTTTGATCAAAAATTAACATTCTTCAGCGATATAAAGCAAACAACCCTCCTGAGAATTCGAACAACATTTATGTAACAAGAATTCGAAGTTTACAGCTTATCTCCAATACTTCTTGAATAATACTTTTGTTGACATTACGTTAGTTTTAGTCGCAAGATTAAATAGGAATGATTCAAGGATAAATTGATATCGGAAATGTTCAAGTCATGCAAAGAGTTTTGGAAACTCCAGATATATCCTTTCCATATAACAATTCGAAACTTACATTCGTAGAGATAGTCCCACTTTTATCAGTAGCACATTTAACTGTTTTTAATCAAACATTTTTAAGTCCCTCTTATCCGTTAACATTTATATGTGATATGTAGAAACTCGTATTTAATTTTATAGCAAAATATATGTAAGGCTTCCTCCGCAACTTTCACAAGACAACCAAATAATTTTATGTACCCTATATAATATTTTGACTTGGGCTCAGTAAGGGTAGTTTCACAAATAGACTTTTTGTTTTACTTAAACGTAAAATAAAACGAAACAAATAAATTAAAATTTGGTTCACGTATTTTACTGTTTAGTAATTATATACTTTCTTATAAAAGCAATTTACAAGCACTTTACTGTAATGACACTATATTAGTTTTTTTTTCATTGAGTAAATATTTTAAACTCTAAGTTTACATTAAATTGTATATATATATTTTTTTATTTCAAATAAAATGGCTGTCACATTTTCACCTTTTATGTGAAGCTCATTCGAAGATCAGAATATTATTGGTTAGAAATTTTTAGTTTTATAAAATGTTAAAATATAAAATTCGTGCTCTATACGTACGTGCTAAGCCAATACTTACAAATATTCTAGGTGTGTGCGTGAATTTACTTTAACATTACTCCATATCTTACTTTGCTATTTACTCAAAAACTTTTGGCCTTTTTCTTTGTACTAGTCTAACTGGATATCATAAAGGACTTCATAGCAAATATTAAATATCAATTTTCTGTTCAAAATGTATAAGTAGTTGCATTTATTATTAAAAAAATTCATTAAATATTTATAATGAATTTCTTAGATATATAAGGGAAATGAAAGAATGAGTTTCAAATAGAATAACCTAAAATAATACTGTCAAACAGTTTCTTACAAAAGTTGTCCTGGATTTTGAGGCTGAATTGACCTCATTACTCAGATAATTCATTACGATAAACCGATTTATCTTCCGGGAAAAAGAGCTCTTTCACCAAAGGTAATTCTTTACTCAAAGGATAAAATAGATTATCACTCTTCAGAAGATCTTCATTTTATCAACAAAAACAAATTCGTGACAATGGCATGTTCTACAATATGTTTGCTTTTGTACGGAACCGAATTTTATTATATTACATTCTTTGGAAGAAGTACTATGTAACATTTATGCTTATAAAACATTATGTATCTTAGCAAAGCAACTTAATGCTATTTAACTATTTTATTTTCTTTAATATTTGTGTTCATCATGTATATTGAAAAAATTTTCTCCACATTAACAAAAAAAAACATTCAAGAACATCAATAACAATTATTTTTTATGAAATGAAGACACGGTTTTTAAATATTGTTCGAATTTAAAGTTTGTATCTGGTACTTATTGATTCAAACTGATGTTTAGATTACTTTTCTATAAAATATGTACACTAAGAAGATTATCTGATTTCAGTGCGGGAAAAATTTAAGTGTTCCTGGCGAGGGGAATTTCTGGGTATGAGAGCATAGAATACAAGTAAAACTAAACTATGTAACTGAAAACATAAATGAAAAGTATTACATTTAATAATTGCAATTTTTAAACGATTTATCATCTTAAAAGTACAATAAATAACTAAAACAATTGCTTAAACATGCCTAAATACGCCTCATCATGGCTTTTTAAAAAAACGTTTTTGTATTTTTACGTTTTCCATTCAATATTTGTTACTTCAATACTTAGCTGAGATAAAAATATATATTAACAATTCGAGAATCCAAATATTTATCTTAAGGTGACTGCCTACCTTCGGACCCAAATTTTTTAAAAAAACAATTTTTTGAAACAAATTGAGTATTTTTAGGAAGAAAAATAGAAAAAAATATGTAAATACATAAACATTTTAAAATAATTATTGTACTTTTAGAAAAATTGGTTGTTTTGAAGGAAATTTTACCAAATTTATACTAAAACGGGAAACACTGTACAAAACAATCTAATGCAGTTATCTTAATTTCCTTTATATACAACATACATACTATGGTTCTTCTTAAAATGAACCAAAATCTAAGAGAAATATTAAAATACAAAAAAATTACTGGGAATTATACATTATAATATGAAGATTTTGATATTTTTTAAGGTTTTTCTTCATAAAAACTACACTAAATGAAAAACTATTCAACCTACAACAAAACTTTTGGTTCACTTTATGAAAAATAGTACAAAAAACATTCACACAAAATTTTAAAGCATTATCTTGTTTTGTTCTTAAAATATCATGCATCTCGTAAGAAGTTTCTTTCGAAAACATAATTTTGAGAAAACTCATTTAAAGTTTTATGTTAATGTAAAAAGGTATACATACTCTACAAAATTTTCTAAAGTTCACCAGGATGATATGTTACACCTTCCTTTCTTCCTGGCGCAACCCTTTTTTCTTTCGGTGAGCTCGTGTTTGTTTCCTTTTCAATTTTGTAAAGGGTAGTGAATGTCTTTTTGCGTCGTTAATCCGTCGATAGTCATACAATTTTAATACGCGTACCATATAACTACCAACATTTAATCCCAGCTTATTTATTACTTTTAATAAGCCACTAGCACCTTCATTAAATTGTAAAACTGCTATATATGCCCCTAATTGTAAAGTTTGAAGTTCAACAAAGTTTTGTTTAGGAACTATGTTCCACAGAACACCATTGAAACTCTCTCATTGGCGTTCTGAGTCATTCCATGCAAACACTTTTCTAAAAGTTTTTGATCACACAGTTTTAAGTTTTGTGGTTTCAAAATATTTATAATATTTTGTGGAAGTCCAGGAGATTTGGTGGTGAATATTTTACCAAGTGCCTTTGCTTTTTGAAATTTGCACCAACTATCGGTTCCAGTTGGGCATTGACCATGCATAGGCTTTTCGGTACTGGAACAGCAGTGGTAAAACGCAGCAATAACTGTGCTTTGCATGTTTGCTAAATTGTTTGTATTACTGCGAATTGCTATTCCGTAATAATTTTGCAATTTATCGATCAAATTGTCCGTCAATTTTCCCTTTCCTCCCAATCCTTTCACCGACTTTTTTAATTTTCTGAGATGAGTCCCAACCCTTTTCTGCATGTGACCAATGCATTCTAGTTTGTTAACTGTATTAGGAGCATACATATTTTTTACCAATTCATATGCTTTGGAATCCCAATCACCATAGTAATCCGTGTACTGTAATTTACGTAGATTATCTGATCGCTCAAATATGCGATATGCTCCGACAGTCTCCATGTTTGAAGCAGAACCCTTATGATTGAAACAAACATGTGTATTAGAAGCAGCACCTGGAACTTTAGTCAGATTTGAACACGTTCTACAAAAATATGACATTATTTCAATGTCCAAAATCTTTCCTGTGTCAATGGATATGCAACTGACACAACCATTGTGAGACGAGTAGCCACGCTTCTGCCAAGTCCATCCATCGACACGCCACAGCAGCTTAATGATTCTTTGGGCGAGTTTTTTAATTCTTTTACCTCAGTTGCTGCATTTTTCATGCTTTATATAGAAACTATAGATGCAGCATGCTGAATCTTTAATTCTTGATTTCGAAAAGCTTTTTTGGAAAGGAAAGGCAAGTCCAACATACCGAACAGTTTATTTCCAGCAGTGTACCCTTTTCCAATAACTCTTAAGGCAAAAACAATCAGAGTATTCAGATTAAAATTATTGTTGATTTTTTCCTATGAAGTAAAGCCTTTTAAGAAATCACAGTTCTTACATTTTATGGAAAAATTTGAGCATATTCCATACCTAGAGTCCTCTGTCAAACTGAGTTCATCATGCAAACAAATTGGACAACAGAGTAACTGAAAAAACAGAAAGCAAAGTGGTGATATCAAATATTCGATGTCCGAATATTTCATTACAATTCCCAGAACTTTTTTCTGAGAAATTATCATTCACAACTTCAAGCTTTGATGCACTTGCAGTTTTCCGTTCAATGTTACTTCCAGTAGGTGTATCTTGAGCATCTATACTTGAACGTTTGTTCCTATATTGATTTCCGGAAAACTTTCGCTTTTTTGGGCGAGATTTATAATTATGGCCCATATTTAGAATGTTTTAAAAAACTTTTAAGCAAATTTTTAAAGTAAAATATCAATTTTTGTGAGAAAAAGAGACCAAACATATATTTTAAGAAAACACAAGCTAGAATGTAAACAGACTGTCTGTTGCCAATTTTTAGCAAGAAATAACTACACTAATAATAAAGTAATGGCTTAAACGCTAGAAAAATTACGGAAATATATTTTATAAATTAAAAAAATGAGAAACTGCAAAATTTGAGTTAAAAATTGCAATTTTCTGCAACTTCCAGTTTCGAAATGCTACTTCCGGTACCCTTTAGCAGAGAGTGATGTTTTTTAAAATCACTCTAACTTAATTTCTATTTTGTGTTAAGGAAAAAGAAAAACTGTTTTGGAAAGAAAAATGTTCAAATTATAATATTTTGAAATAAAAAAAAAATTGCCTTATGTGGTCGAAAAACCACATTTTCAACGTAGGCAGTCACCTTAAAGTGCAGGAAAATACTTGTAGAGTACAAACTAATAAATCTTAAGAAATTTTGAAAATAATTATAGCTTAAGCCTGTGTAATAATTTTAAGAAAAATAAAACAATTTAGAGAAATTAATGTTAGGAAATATAATTAAATACATCTCTCGTATTAACAGCTTTTAATTAAGTCAGCAATGTTTATAATACTGTAGCATCCATGCTTTTATATTTTTTTTATATTTAACTCTATTATTTTAATTTTTCTTATTTCCATTTAAAATCTATTATCTGGTTATCTTACAATTTCAGTTCATTTCAGTTTGATCATGTTTATTCATCTCTCTCTCTTGTAGAGAAATTTTGATTATATATATATGTATATATATACAATTTGTTTTGAAAGAAAATTACATATTGCATAATAACTCTTATTATCAACAAATTAAAGGTCTGCCACAGGGTGGCCCAGCTAGTAATAGTCTGGCTAATATCTATTTACACTATTATGAGAATGAAAAAATTGATACAGACTCTTGTTACTTTTTTAGATACATCGATGATTTAATTATTTTCAGTAATAAAGTTGACTTTACTCCTATATTTAATTATTATCCAACCCACCTGAAATTAATAAAAACCAATTGCAATAGAGAGTCAGCAAATTTCCTTGATCTAGAATTAAAAGTTGAAAATAATATGCTAAAAAGTAATATTTTTGATAAAAGAGACTCTTTTGATTTTAATGTTATAAAAATGCCATATTGGAATAGTACCCTTCACATTTCAATTTTTAGAAATATCATTCTAAATTATATAAAAAGAAATAATGATTTAGTATCTGAAGAAGTATTGAGAATTAATAATTATAAAAAATTCTTTCAAAGTTGCCTAGACTATAACTATCCAGCTAATTTTATTTATAAATATATGTCATCAAAGTTATAGCTATTTAATTATTTTTATTTTAAGTATTCATTTCTATTTATTTTATAGTATATAATTTTATTGTTATATTTCTTAATATATTTAGTCTATAGTATATAATATTCTTAATATATGCTTATATTAAGTTTAGTTACTAAAAATATACATAGATGGCGCCTTTATTCTTAGTATTGCTGTGTTTTTTTTTATGCAGTGAGTCAGTAAATTTGTGGAATCTGTATACATCGGGTAAGATTAGAGTTTCTTTGCTCATTTACATTATTGTTAATTATGGTTATATTCATTATTAACCTCTCTTGCAAATATTTTTGTTTTACATATTTATATTTGTCTATTTCTTCCGGATTCCTATAGTAATTGAATATTGCAATTTCTATTCTATTGCTGTTATATTCACCCACGTGGGTTTTAGGCTTTTGCCTTAGTTTATATTGGAGTTATTGTGTCGAAAAAATTCTGCTGCAGGAGAAGGTTGAGATCTCACCAAACTTTGTTTAATCCTGTTTCACTGTTCTAAACCAGTGACAGCTCGAGAAATCGTAATAGTTTTCCACTCTAGCTACATTTCTCTTTTTTGGTTTGTCATGGTTCCATGTTCTTGTTCTTCCGGTCTGATCTTAAGATTCTTGGGATTTATTAGTCATCTTTTTAATTATTTACTGCTATATATATATATATATATAACATTTTTTAAACTATTTGCTTTTGACATGCATTTTAAAAGAACTTCACTGCACTCTATATTTCTTTTAGAGATTCCTGTTTAGTGGTAAATATAAACACGTTTTTAAAAACCAGTAATAGGTTATTTCTTGAAATAATGAAACAAATAATATTTGCAAATTCTTCACGAATAAGTTTGCTTCAAAAACGTAATAATCTTCAAGGTAAATGAAAAATATTTCTGGAAAGGGCGTGTAGTAATATTTTACTCCAAATTTGTTGCATTTAAAGCACTAAAAGCCAAAATAAAAAATTGTTATTTCTAAAATGCCTGGTGTTTGAAGTCTCAGATATTCTGGTAATGTACGATTATTGTAAGGCTACAACTTATGGGATATAATAGTACGATATATTTAACACGTGGTGGTCACGACTTTTTTAACACTACCATGTAATACAATGAAAAAAAATGGAACATATGCTGACAGCTATAACAATCTCGATAAACTGTCGCATTAAAATATTTCTATCACTATTCTTTGTCGAGTATTTAACGTTTTTCCCATATAAATTTCCCCTTCCCCTCACAGTACCAGTATTTTCTGGCGTGTGTATGTTTTTTCTATATTAAAGTCATAAAAATTCCATCTTACAAAATTCTTCTGCCTCATTGCCCCGTCGGACACCTTCCGCTTAAAAGGTGTTGCACAGTCTTTTTACGGAAGCATACTTTTATTTTCGCGAAAATTTCCTCTTTTCCTTTTCACATCAGCCCTTCTGTATGTGTGTATATCCGCATAATTGTCATTGGAATTTTTGTCCGAAAATCTTCCACTTCTTTTCTTTGTCAGACAGGTTTCTTTCTTTGTGTTTAGCCAGACATTACAAGGGCTTTTTCGAATATAAAACACTTTTTCCCTCTTTATTCCCACATGATATTCCCTCACCGATTGCAATTTCAGTTTTAAAGTAATAATTTACAAAAGCAGTACTGCTTTAGTCAAAAAATATATTAATTTAAAGCAATAAAAAGAAAACATATTTGATACAATATTTAAACAAAATGTTTCTTATATTTTAACAATAATTAACTTCTCTAATCTAAAATAATTAAATCGATTGCAAATTTCTATTTAACAATCAATCGTTGCATACCGTAAGCTTTTAAATTTCTCTAAAAACAATGATATATTTTTATCCAGAAGAAAGCAGACAACGAAAAACTTTATTGTTAAATAATTTAATTTAGTTAGGAATGATAGAAAAAATACTGCTTTAGTTTTTAAGAAAGTATTATATCCATTTTCGTCAAAAAATTAATAAAAAACTCTTACCATTAGCTATTGAAATGACTGCTTTTTTCTGGATATTTGATTATTCTATTAAATCTATGTAAGTATTTAAAACAGAAATGGAGGGGAAAGCCCGGAAATTTGTTTACATTCACTGTATTAAAAAGATTTAAAATAAAAATAATACTATCTCATAAAAACATGTCTGTCTTTTTATAAATTTTTAAGTTTTAAGGCATTTTTTTAAGAATAAAGAAAGTTATCACTTCCGATGTAGTACAAAAAACTAAGCTCGTATTCGTTGTTTTATATATATAACAATAAATAATTTCTTAGAATTTAAAATGGTAACATGGATTTGTAAACTTCATTATTTTTATTCACAATATAAGAAAAAACGTTCAAAATAAAACACATTTAGTGGTATTTTTCCTTTTCCAATGGCCTTATATGTTCTCATTTTTCCAAAATATTATGATACTTCCATGAAAAATCTAAAAAAACTTGAAAATAAAATTTTTCATTTTGTTATGAACTTGTTCAGAAATAATAAGTGCTGAATTAAATTTAAGATTTTGAATTGAATTAAGATCAATTGCTCCCTCTTAATCATATTTTGAAATATATTATATATCTTTCATACGGAAAAAAAAACCTTTTCTCCATGAAATGTATGTTTTATGTGCTAGAATAGTATACAAGAATAAATTTATGTATGGTAAAAATGCACACATAGATATTTTTATTTTTTGAAAAATTAAAATGCATGTTTATTTTAACCCCTTAATAGCTTCCGTTTTTTTCCAGAATTCAATCGAAAAACTATCACATTTTTTATTACTTTTTAAGAATAATTTCCCAGTGTTCAACAGAAAAATGCTATTAAAATTAACAATTTTTAATATATTTCAGCATTTATGATAGTTTTAACTTTTAATGAAAATAATAGTATTTCAATGTAAGTTATTTTTTCTTCCTTCGCGAATGCTTAATAGGGAATCTTCACTCAAGGCTATAACTACAAAAAAGGTTCAGTTTATATTTTACAGTTTTTATTACAACTATTATGCTGGATAGCTATTGACATCTATACAAATAATTTGATAATAAAAATTGCAAAGATACGGGAGAAGTACGACAAACAAAAAAAGAAACCGTACAACGAGAAAAGATAAGGAAATCGTACCGGCCAAGAAGTAGAGGGCCCGAACATGGTGCCCGTACGGCGTAGGGCGAAACAGGGAAGGGGTTAAACAAAATCAATAAGATTATTAATATAAATCATCTATGGGAAGTACAGTTTTCTTTTATTTTATATCGTTTCATGTAAGAATATATTAAATAAATATTATATTGGATATCCTTTAAAATCTTTAAATACCTGTAAGAAATATGTAACTTAGTAACAATACGGAAACGAATTGGAATTCCAGTTATCCTTTCTTTATTTCTATTCGTTCCAACATGAAGTTTTTTATTCGAACCTGAAATTCCAGGCCATTTTTCATAAAGGTCAAAGTATTTGCCGATGATATTGCATTTAAGAAATGCATTCTTTTGAACAGAAAACAACCTTTTCGCAATAATGATCAGGAAAAAAAACTTTCATATCGACTAAATTAATTTCATTTTATTGATTTTTGTTGCATTATCAATTTGTTTCTTGATATAAATATCATTTTTGGATGCAGCATGATTGCATTTTATATACTCATATTTCAACAGTAACGTTTTGGCGTAGCATCTTAATTATAATGCACAAAAAAAAATTCTAGTGTTGAAAAGTCCTTTTTACACGTTATTTCTTGTGTTTTTTATACAAGAATTTAATAAAAATCAAGAAATTAAATCATCTTAAATGTATTAACAAAAAATGATTTTTTTGAATTCAAAAAAATATTTATTCTTGTTTTCAAGACATTCTTCAAAGATCTTTAAGTTCTTTTACATTAGGAGAGTCATAGAACTGCCTCTTCCCATCCACTTAATCATAATTTTGTTTATCATAAATCATTTAATTGTCATGTTTCAATATGAATTTCATTTATTTCCTGAATAGCTATTGTTTTTTCATTTATTCACAGATCTATTAATCATCTGTTAATTACACAAATTTTTTATCTTACATTATATATTTTAATGAATCAATCGGTCCTGA
>BMAO01009384.1:0-43409 GCA_019973975.1 Trichonephila clavata
TAAAATTAATCCCATTCGTTTTTTTTCATGGGGACAATGATTTACATAAAAAAAAATTAAAACATTTGTAGGTGATAATTATTAAGACTATCAAAGTGCTAAATGTTATTATTTTACAACATATCTTTAAAGGCTTCATAATGTATTGGTACAAATCATACTATTTTAAGGCCACACAATGTGCTAAACATTTCAAAAACAATTTTGACATTTTCTTATGGCCCATATCATTGAGAAGCTTGCCACCAAATTTCAGATTTGATAATAAATTAGTTTTAAAGATATTTGAAGAGCTTAGGTTTGGTTTCAGTTTCATTTTAAAGCAGTTTCCACTCTTAATTGAAAGAAAAATATTTTTGAGCCCAATCAACTCTGAAATAGTGAATTATTTCAGTTCTCATTACTAAAAGTATTTCTGCTTTTGTTTTGAGTTCTCATAGTTACTTAATTAAGATTGTTTTCAAAGCTAATTGTTTTAAAAATAGTTTATATAACTTGGTAGCTTTATCATTAATTTTTTCTTGGTGGTTCAAACGTTCTCGGGTTGCTGTGAAAACAATATTTTGAAGAGATGGAACACTACTCAAAATGATGCATCTAAAAATCTCGCCCTCAGCTAATACTGCAATTAGACTTCTGATTTCAAGTATTGCAGGTAAAACTGAATATTCCCATGATGTACCTAACTGCATGATAATATATTATAGTACTATATTTTAGTACTTTAAAGTTGTGCAATAAAACTCAAACTTGCTAAACTGTACCCCAATTTAAAACTGAAAAAAGATATTTTTTACAAACCTGGTGATTTCTATGGCTAAAGTTAGTATTATTATTTTATACATAAATACTTTGTATTTCAAACAGTGCTGGTTTAAGCTCATTTCGAGCACTGGGTGCAGAAGATCTACAATTTTTAACAACAAATTCAATACTTTTTTAAATGTGTCTTTGTGTAAAGTGCCTATCACATGTTGATCTACTTTTTAAAAATTATTAAGGGAATGTTTACTCAGAAAAGGTGCAATAATTTCAGAAATTCAATTTAATTATCCTCAGTTTTAAATATATTTTTCTTCTTAGTGAATTACATATAAATTATAAAAGTAGTATAATTTATCTATATACAATAGATAGCTCCGAAATACAAGTTAAACTTGTAAAATTTTTTTAAAAATTCGCTTCTTTTAACATATTGGATTGAGTTAATATGAAAGTTTTTGAATAATAATAAATATTTATCCATTTATGAAAATGAATTTTATTTTTACAGCACAATGAATTACAAATAAGATAGAAAAAATTCAATACAATATATATAAAAATGAATACTTGCATAAAATTTCCATTCACAATTTCTACTGGTTATGTATCTTGACCAGGTATTGTATGTTTAGTGCATACAAACTAAACACTTATTTGGAGAAATGTATTGACATTTCATTATTTTGTTTTCACTAATATGTATCTAAAGTATCTTTTTATATATATTTATATTTATACATTTAAAAAAAATGGAAGATAAAAAACACATCAGAGAGAGAGAGAGGGGAAAAAAGATACAGAATTCTCACTCTGAAGTTTAACATGTGAAAATATATTATTAAAGATTCAAATCATTATTATACATCAAGTTCCCAAAGTTTATCATGAATAAACTGAGTTCCATTCTAATCAAAATAACAGTTTCTACTACTTATAAGCAAGATAATTAACTAATTATATCATTAGTTTATCAGGAAAATTCTAAATTTCAAGAAACTTTTCAGTTTTCCAAATTATACTTGAGCAAAATATTAAATTACTTCAAAGTTTGTCAAAGAAATGCTAAATTAGTACTCATACCATTCCAAAATTTGGATCTTATGTATTAAACTGCCAAATTATTTCACCTAGCAAAAACACAAGAACTTTAAAAAATTATATTATTATTACTGCGTTCAAACATGAGCAGGAACAGCTCCAGTTATTGGCTGTATTATGCAACAACATCCCACAGAATCAAATGTCTATACATAAAGCCATATTTTGTTTCATGATCCTAATTCTCAATAAATATACAATTGATCCAAGTACTCTTCTTTGGTCAATATTTGTAAGTAACTCAATGCAACAAATTTATTCAGGACTTATAAACAGGATAATATCAACATGCATGTCTTTTAGACTTTTATTTATATTTATGTAAAAATAAATCTAATGATATAAAGCAAATCTAATCTATAATGATAAATCTTCTACAAATTGTGCAAATACCTATAAATTCTTATTTGTAATACATAGTAAAAAAATTTGTACATCTGTGTGATAGGTTTATACTTATTTGTTTTTCAGTCAAACTCTGAAAAATAAATGTTCTACTAATAGATACCACACAAATATATTACAATTATTATTATTTTTGTAAAAGAATTATGGATTCAAAAATGACTTTTTTTATTTTGATCATGTAAGAGTGAGCAGGACTTTTATATTCCATATATGGACATAAACATATTCTATTATACAAACATTTTAATTAAAAAATTTTAATGCCTAAATTTATTATCATATTTGAAATTCAATTCTCGATAAATCATATCTCTTACCTAAAATAACACAGCCAGTAAAGACTTGCAAAATGTTGCATAATTTTTTTACATATAATTTTACAAATGGTAAATGATAATTTTGACTTCTAATGTTTTAAAATGGTACTTGATTAATCATCAAGTATAAACATTAATGAAGCTGTAGTAAATTAAAATATTTTTCCATTTCTATAGTGAATGCTTCTCAAAAATGTTTTCTTTTTCCACGTAATATTCTAAAATTATTTTTAAAAAAAACTAAGTTTTTGATTTATATGTATGTATACTTGTTTTTGATACAGCATGCATGGTTACATATCAGATTTTGCATCCTAATTTTTTGGATAATTAAATACTGAAGTACCTCTGTTAACTACTGTGAAGATGTGTAAAATAAGTAAAATTTAGATTAACTAAACATGTGTTCTGTTGTCTGTGTGTTAGGACACATCTGTCCTTAATTTTACCAAAAACATATCGATAGTTTGCAAAATATTATTTTGGGTGGACATTAAGAAATTTTCAAAACATTGAATACACTAAAAAATCTCTTGCAAAGAAACCCTCTGTTAAGGTGCAAATCACTTAATGTTATTTGCAATGAATTTATTTTTCTGTACAATATTCTTCTTCTATTCTGTTTTGTATAAGGCAAGCTTATCCTGGAAGGAATGGAAAGTGCTGGCCTTAATCAGAATGTAACGTTTGCTATCCCTGTATTAAAATAATTTTTTTAAAAAAAATTTACATAATTATGCATGTATATGCAACTAATGTAAATGAAAATGAATTATGTATGTAAAATGAAAATAACGTGAAATTTAAAATGTCAGTTGTAGTATAGTAAAATTGATAATTAGAAATTTTTTTTTACGTAATTGTTTTTTTTTTTAATATTAGGAAAAGTTAATGCAATCAGTATTTTAAGAATATAGATAGATACGTGCTTCTCATTTTCTATATGATCTAGCTCTTCAGTATCGAACTGATTTATTCCCTGATTTTTGGAAAAATAGTGGAATATGAATCTCACAAATTATTAAAATATATTGTATGTTCTTCACCATACAGCATTATACATTTATGGATGCATATTTTTTAAAGTACATATGAACTTCATTAATTTACTTGTATTTGTAAGTGTATTGTTCTGAAAATTACAAAACAATGACTTTGCTGAGCCAGTTCAGTTTCAAAATCTTATCTATCATGCTTGTTAAATTAGTGAAAATAGCTATATAAAGAAAAAAAATGCAGGTGAGTTCAACTGCATACTTATTCTTCAGTTAGAAAATCAGAACAGGTCCCAGAAGTAGAACCCTGGTTTGTTTTTTCGTGTCTGCAAAATTGAAATGCTTTGAAGTCGACACATTTATCAACATACAGTACAATAAAATTTCAAATGACTGCAACATAGAAAATGCATAGATATATATTAACATTATATACACAGTTACGATATAAAATGAACAAAGTTATGATGATATTTCTATAAATTTAAAAGTATTTTGTATTGCTACTAAATGGATGGCAAAATTAAAGAGTGAGATTTTATTCCAATAAAATTTAACAGAACAAATTTCTTTATTAAGACAGTTCAGTTTCAAATTTTTGTCTGTAGTGCTTGTAAAATTGTCGAAAATAATCTTAAAATAACAAAACAAGTATTATAAAAAAATAAGTCAATTCCTTCTTAGGTAAGAAAAATTTTATTTTAGTTACTTTTTATCAAATAATTATAGTTAATATAAATATGAAGAATATACATATGAAGAATCACAACATTAAGTGACAATTAATTTTTATTTATTATCATTAAAATATTGCATTGCTATCCAAAACCAATGTGTTTCAAATTTCAGTTCAACTGAATGTTTTAAAATGTGAGAAAAAACCTTTTTAATTTTGGACACAAGTCGCCAAAATGGTCACTATGTCGCCAAAAATGATGCCAACATGGATGTATTTATAATTATTAGAATAATTAGTTTTAATCAATTAATTTTTATTAATTAAATTCTGTATTGTAAAACCTAAATAATCATGTATATAAAATTTTAGCTCAATCGAGTGCTTTAAAATGTATTTTATTAACGATTGAAAATTTGAACAACATAAATAAATATTGAGAAAGTGTGAACTAATAGTAGGAATTGAAAAAAAAAACGTAGGTAATCAACTACATACTTATCAAATACAGAGCATTCAGAATAGATCACATAAGTGATACCCTGATATGTGTATGGTTTGCAAAATTAAAATTCTTCGAATTCGAATTGCTCAGAAAATATTTCAGACTCTTTTTAAAACTTTAAAAATCGTCAACGTATTTGATAAAAAAAAAAAAAAAAATTGAAAATGAAATAATTAAAAAGTACACACATTTCAGTCGAAATTTCTTTCTTATTCTCTCATTTGTTTTTGATAGTAGATGTAAATACGAAAATTCAGTCAAAATACTCAGTCGAATCAAACACGTGGCTATTTGTTTTGTATATCATCACGTGATTATGACGTCAGGTGTATCGAGTCCATAAGTGTGATGAAAAAAAGGAAATATGAATCTTAATGGAGGAAATTCGCGAATGAAAGACGCCAAGCGGGGAATCACGTGACAATCGTGCAACATTTGCACGTGTTGTTTCTTCGCTTGTTAAAACCTATACGTAAGTTGTTGACATTCTTGTCCTTTAATTTTATCTAATTAAAATATATGATATCATTGTATTTTATGCATTATTCTAGTGTATATATTTGTAAGGAAAAACTCTCAATAACTCTTTGATATAATTTTTGTTTTATTCTAATTTATTTATCTAATAAGGTATTCGTCTGCTTCAAATAGTGTTAGCTAGGTTGGATCCTAGCACCTGGTACACAGCTAATAGTTATTTTAATTCTTAATTAATTTAGTTATTAATTATATATTTTTGCACAAGAATGGCTTACAGTATATAGGATCAATACAACTTCTTTTAAAAACTTCAAACTGTTTGACCTATCGAAAAACAATTGTATCGTTTCCTTAAAAAGAACTCACTATTATTATAAAATACAGTGTCAGTTAAGTGTATATAATATAAAAAAATGTCTGTTTATAATTTTAATTCATAATTCAAAGTCAAGAGAAAATATTTATTCTGAAGTAAAACAATTTGATGATAATTTGTGAAAGGAATGTTTACAAAAATTAAATAAATTTTCCTTTGATTTTTACATTTCACAAATTATTGATTTCTAAATTATTAATAATTATTCTTTACTGTTAAAAATTGATGTCATTTCTTTCTTTAAATTAAAATAAAATTTACGGGGAATGATACCATCGCAAAAGGCAACAATTTTTAGAAATGATCAAATTTAATTTGATGATTTGTTGTTATCTTATTTTTTTTTGAAGTACATGTTAAACTTGCAAAAACGTTTGTTTCTTAAAGCCTGTATATATAGATTATTAGGTAATATGAAAGTTTTAGATAAATGTAGATAATTATCTTTTGGTGAAAGTGAATTTTTTTCCATTGCCTTTCCCCCCATTTTGTACATAAAATATTAGAGTTGATATGGTATTTATCCTGTGATGAAAATGAATCTTTTTAACACTATATTTACATCAAGTTTGCCTACCTACACTTAAAATTCGAATGAATATTTTATTTTACTGTGGAACAGTTACTGGATGAAAATGAATTTTATTTTTACAATGTATTGCATATAAATGCTTTAAATATATGTATGTGTTTAACAATATTATGGAGCATTTAAAGATATTTGAAATGTTTCTAAAAAAATAACATTCTCCATCATTGACTGTCTGATTTACTTAGTAATTATTCTTTAAAAATGTTTGGAATTTTTTTTAGAAATGGTTGTCTAAAGTAATAAAAGAAAATACTATTTCATTTTTCATTAAACCAATGATTCATATTAATATACAATTTTCAGGATATATTCATTGTAATGTGATTATCCATTATTATGAGTTATTTAATTACATATAAAGTACATAATCAGGGCTAATAATTAACTAAATGATTATAATGAGTTATTTCTACATGTATTAACTGTTTTAATATTTTTCTCTAAGTTGCAGTCACTATACCAAGTGCTCTATAAGCACTTTAAAATAAATATATAAAGAGTTACCTTCAGTCATGCATGTGTACAGAATGCTTAAACGCCCTTGTTATATTAAGGGAGGTCAGTAGGGTAAAAATCATGGAAGGATCGATTTTGAGTTTTTGATATTTCTGAAATCTGTATTTCATTAGCTTTCTAGTGATATAACATTTATGCCATATTTTCAATTAGAACTATGTCAAAATGACTTTTAAAAAATTATCAACTGGTGGGCCACGCCCCCTTTTGACAGATATTTGCCTTTTAAATATCCTGAAACAATTGCAAAGCCTTCTTTTTGTTTATTCAAACGCAATTAACTTTAGATAACAGCTGACTGTTCGATTAACTGTATTAGTTTGGTGGCGGAATTTCGAGTTACAACATGTTTCCAAGGGTTTTAAAGTATTATTTCTTTGAATTTATCAATTTACTTTCACAAGGTATGATTTTTTTCAAAACTACTATTTTCATAATTTATAATTTTAAAATTACTTTTTAAAAAAATAAAATTTTTCTAAATTTACTGTATGTGAAAAAAAAAGCTGCAAATTTACATTATATATTCCTTATGCATTCTTGTGGATACTGAAGTGATATTTTGAAAATATTACAAAAAAAACATTTAGCTAAGAGCACATGTGTCAAAAAACAAACAACTTTGAATAAATTCAGTGTTGATAAATAAGCCTGTTTTAAAAAAAAAACTAATTTTTTAAAAAAAAATATCACTTTAGTATAAATATAAATGTTACTTAACTGTACAGACAAGTTTTTAAACTTAAATATTCAAAAGTTTCTGAATGAATTGTATATACAAAAATTCAGATGTGTAATATCATTTGTCGTTGCAAGAAGCTGGTTAAATACATAAAAATACCTAAATATCATGTTTAAAAACATAAAAACAGTTTTATTTTTGCTGTTTAAGAAATCATGTGTACAGTTTAGAGAAACTTTTGAAATTTAAAAGTCTTAGAAACTTATGTTTGCATGTGAACACCCAGAACACATATGAAAACTTTCGAAATGACGTAAAATCATGTTTTTTCAAATGCACACGAAAACCATATAGATAATTTTTTTCCCATTATATTTATGATGATATTTGCTCTACTTTGATATTTGTAATACATAAATGCTACAAATTCTTCTAAAATTTATAGCGATTTTGTGATAATAGATGTAAATTTTACAAAATATCTCGTTAAACAAAAACTGAAAAATGTTATGTATGTATTTTCTGACAATTTGAAAACATTTTTGATGCTTTTTTTACTTAAAATACATTGACTTGATGCTAATGTTGAGTAAAATGTGGCAAATACATGTTGGAAGTCATAATTTTTGTGATAAAGTGACATTTCATTTTAAAAATGCATTTTTCAAAAAGTTTGTTTATAAAAATTTATGTTCTTTTTTCTCAGAAAATAATGCAAGGATGCTCATAAAATTTCAGTAAAACATAACTCATATGTACACTGAACATAACCATGTACACTGAAGTGTGCCTTTATAAATTTTCCCAAAATAATTTAACATAAAGCATTTATCGTAGAAAAAAAATGAAAATTTTCAAGAAATTCATAGTAATATTTTTATGTTGCATGGTTTTGAAAAAACTTAAGATTATATTTGAAATATCTCACTTCAGCATAAATATTAAAGTCTAATTAATATTCAGACTAAATCAGAAGTCTTAATATTTAACAGTTTCTGCGAAGAAGTATACATATATATGTGATGATACGGGATGATTTTTGTTGTTACCTGTGTTAGGAACACAATTAATTCTTAAGTTCTGTGGGCTGCATCTACCAGATGCTGGGCGTTGGTGGAAAGTGATTCATTCATCAGCCAGCAATTTAAAGAAACTAACTTTATTAAGAACTGCCGAGCGAGCAAGTACACGTGATTGCTTCACCCGTTTTATATACAGAGCATAGTGACGTCACAGAACCACTTCACAGTTACAAAAACGTGGCGCCATGCAGCCACTCATTAACACAAATCATTTTTATTCACAACATACTCCTACCTTTGAGACTTGGGGAGAGTCTCAAACCTATAACATTTATAATTCAATAGATCCAGTCTCTTTGGTTCTTTAATCAATCTTCCTGAAGAAGTATATTTTTTCACAATTACATCATTAGTATTCAAGTCATTTTCAGGTTTAGTACATTGAACAGAATTTGATTCCTCTTTCAACCCCTTAGCATTATTTGCAATCGCTTGTACTTCCAAAGGGAAGATGCGTTGTACCGGGCGTATACTGTTCCATGTTGAGTTTTAAGCCGAACTGTGCGAATTTCCCCGTCTCGACCAGGGATTAATTCTATAATTTTAGCTATAGGCCAAGACAAACGTTTCTTATTGTCGTCCCCAATTAAGACCATTTCCCCAACTCGGGGCTCACGCACCCGATTATCATTCTGTTTTTGTATTAGCTCACCTAGATATTCTTTCCTGAAACGTTGCCTTAAATTACTTAAAAGTTTAATTCTGAGTTTCATTCTTTTTCTTAAGTCTCGCGAATTTAATTCGTCAATATCGGTAGTATCGGAACAGCGATTTTCTATTAAAAACACTGCAGGAGTAAGAGGGATCAATTCCTGTGGATCTTCAGATATATAAGTTAAAGGTCTACTATTAATTAAAAATTCACAATCACAAATTACTGTTGACAATTCTTCATAGGTCAATATTGATTTTCCAAGAGAACGTCTCAATAGTTCTTTAATAAGGCGAACCAACCTTTCCCACCAGCCTCCCCACCATGCGACGGTGGGTGGTATAAATTTCTAAACTATTCTTTGAGTTGATGTTTCTCTCGATATCTTATGCCAATCCAATTTCGCAAGGTCATTGAAAGCACCCCGGAAATTGGTTCCGTTATCACAGTAAATTATCCTGGGCCTCCCGCGCCTGGCAATGAAACGCCTAAGGGCTAGCAAAAAGGCATCATAAGACAGAGAATTTACTAACTCAAGATGGAGCGCGCGATAGAGACTGCACAAGTAAATAATGCAATCCATACCTTTTCGCCAGTTTTTAAAAACAAAGGTCCAGCTAAATCAATTCCTACAACTTCAAATATCGCGCAATCAGTCACTCGGTCTGGTGGTAAAGGTGATGGTCCGCTTGACAATGATTTCACTTTAAAACGAGCACATATAACACATTTATTTAAAATACTCCTAATAGTTTTTCTAGATCTGATAATCCAGAACCTTTCTCTAATTAATGATTGCATTATTTGGATTCCAGCATGACAGTTCTTTTTGTGTATAGATCTAATCAAAAGTTTTGTAAATTCACATTTATCAGGTAACAATATAGGATACAAAAAAGAACTTTCATCATTTCTTTCAGTTATTTTATACTTAACCCTTAAAATATTATCATTATCAATAAAGGTAACAAATTTTAAAGATTCAACATCAGGTAAATAATATGTCTGAGTTAAACGAATCAATTGTTTCTCAGAATTTTCAATTTCAGCAACAGAGAGTTCATGTTCTTTACATTTGTTATAGTCTTTGCGACAATTGTTTACAAATCTTAAAACCCAAGCAAATACTCTAATCATTTTATCATAATCAGACACATTACATAAAAGCAAGGGGGTGCATCGTTTGCTAGATCAACATTCGCATTTCTAGTTTTCTTTATCTCCACGTTAATTTCTTGAGGTTCGCAACTGATTTCACCATCTGGCCAAAATTCCGAATTTTGTTTCAACCAGGACGGCCCCTCCCACCATCTAGAATTAAGCATTTCTCGCGGAGAACAACCACGGGATAGTAAATCCGCGATATTCATGTTTCCTGGGACATATTTCCATGATTGAATTTGAGTCAGTTGTCTAATTTCCTTTACCCTATTAGCTACAAAAACTGACCAATTTCCATATTTCTTAATCCACCAAAGTGCTGTTGTAGAATCGGACCAAAGAGTGACTTTCAAGTCCGGCATATTAAGCGCTTTCAAAATAGAATTTAAAAGTCGAGCACCTATACAGCAAGCCATTAGTTCCAAACGCGGTATACTCAAAGGTTTGAGAGGAGCGACTCTAGACTTCGCTCTAATGAGAATTACGCTAACTCTAGAATCAACTATTGATCGAGCAAAGACGCAACCCGCATATGACCCCTTGCTTGCATCAACAAATACATGCAATTCAGTTAAAATATCAATTTTCATACAACGTGGCACAGTTACATCTTTTAAAATTTGAATTTCCTTATACCATTTCATAAATTTATTTACAATATTCTGAGGTAGTTCCTGATCCCATGCAATTTTTATTTCCCATAGTTCCTGTAGTATTAATTTGGGAAGCAATGTAGACGGCGCCAACATCCCAATGGGATCAAAAACTTTTTGTACAGTAGACAAAACTAATCGTTTGGTTATTTTCGTTTCGCACGTTAATGATTCGAAATTCGTGCAACATTTCAAAACATCATTATCCAAGTCCCAAATGATACCCAAAATAAAAGTTTCGCCTGAGTGTTTATCAACACTTCTACTTGCCACATTGCTCTCAAAAGTACGTAAATTAAAACATCCTTTCGACATAATTAATTTAGCCTTCTCAATAAATATCTCTATTTCATCAACACTGAAAACACCAGCTACACAATAATCAACATAAAAAGAAGATTTTAACTTTTGTGCAACTTCCTTATATTCAGGACTACAGTTTTCTAAAAGATGCATAATAGATGCATTCAATAAGTAAGGGCTGGAAGACACTCCAAATACAACTCGACAATGTCTGTACACTAATTGTTTTTCATTGCATGGGAAATAAAATCTGAGATAATCTCTATCTTTCGGATAGTAGGGCCGAAACCGGATTTAGCCAGTTGCACCATCTCTTCCCCTTGAACTTCCAGGCGAAGGAAAGTCATTAAATGTTCTAGATTTCGTGATCCTTTGGCTTCTGTTTCATTATTCCGTTTTCTTTCCCAGGCTACCAGGACTTCCTCGGGTAAACAGGATTCTACCAACGGTGTTAGAAAGTCTCCATATTTTTCTTGCGTTCGTCCAAGGCTCTCCAACGATCGTAATTTTCCTTCGAGTTCGTCGTACAAGGCGGGCAAATCAGTTTTCGTTCTTCTAGACGCAGCGTTCTTCATAACTAAACTTAACAGTTCACGTACGTAAATTTGTACGAGCAAGTCTTCACGGCCGTATCTCTCTTTTAATTGATCAATGGCTTTAGGGAAATTTTCCGCCGTCGCGGGGAAACTCAACACTAATCGTTCTGCTTTCGATTTTGGTTCTACGGATTGCAATAAATATTGCATCTTGTACTCCGGCACGATGCTTTTATCATTATGAATTTTCTGAAATTGACTCTAAAAGGCCAAAAAGTCTTTAGCTTCGCCACTGAACTTTTTCAATTCAATTTTCGGTAATTTAAAACTTCTCTTTTCAGTTTCGGTTGGAATAGCAGTTTCTTTTATTTTCGAATCTACTCGGGAATACATTTCGATATAGCGGTCACGGTAGTTTTCTGCGTCTTCCATATCATCCAAATATTCTTGCTCGGCATCTTTCATTTCCAAGAGTTGTTCAGAAATTTGATTCTGACAAGAGTCAAGTCTCTGGAATTTATCCATGATTTGAGTTTTCAGAATCGAAAGTAGATTCCATATCGATGTCTTCTTTCCTCAATTCGGTTTCAATTTTCTTCAGACTGAGAGAAAATGCTGTTCTCAGCCCTTTCCTTTGCGCTTTCAACGCAGTCACTTCCATCTTTATAGTTCGAAATTTTCAAAGTTCAATAGTTCGTGATTCGGTTTCAGTTTCACCTCCAACAAACAGCCTCGCCCCACGTTGGGCGCCACTAATTATGTTAGGAACACAATTAATTCTTAAGTTCTGTGGGCTGCATCTACCAGATGCTGGGCGTTGGTGGAAAGTGATTCATTCATCAGCCAGCAATTTAAAGAAACTAACTTTATTAAGAACTGCCGAGCGAGCAAGTACACGTGATTGCTTCACCCGTTTTATATACAGAGCATAGTGACGTCACAGAACCACTTCACTGTTACAAAAACGTGGCGCCATGCAGTTACTCATTAACACAAATCATTTTTATTCACAACAACCTGTAAAGCTTGTTATGCACATAAAATTACATAAAGTTCATGTTTAAAAACATAAAAACAGTTTTCTTGTTTTGGATATCATTTATGTAATATTTAAAGAAACTTTTTAATTCTGATACTTTAAGAAATTGTGTTTACATGTGAATATACAAGGCACTAGTGAAACTTTTCGAAATGTCATATATTCATGTATTATATTTCTTAATTTGTGTCTTCTTTTTCTATAAATTTATTGTATGCATGAACTGGAATTTTTTATTTTATATTTCATATATATTGTGTATACTGAAGTGAAATTTTTGAGATATTCCTCAGACATTTAGCTAAAAAGCAGATGTCGTAATATAGAAAAGGAAAATTTTTATAAAATTCATTATTCTACTGTGCAAAAATTACATTTTTAAACAGGCTGATCAATTTTTAAAAAAAATTTCACTTCTGTATAAAGATAAATGTTAATTTAATGCACACATAATTTTTTAAGCTTTGTTTTCGATAGATTCTTAGTAAAAGGTACATAAATATATCCCAAAATGCAATGCCCTTTTTCGTTGCACAAAACTTGTTACATACAAAAAATACACAAATTTCATGTTTAAAAACATAAAATCAGTTTTCTTGTTGTTGTTTTGGATACCATTTATGTAATATTTTAAGAACCCTTTTAATTCTGATAATTTAAGAAATTGTGTTTACATGTGAATTTATAAAACAGTAATGAAATTTTTCGAAATGTCGTATAATGATGTATTACCAAAGCCATATTTTCATGTATTGACACATTTTTACATGGTATTTATGATACTTATAGTCAACTTGGATGGACAGTAATGTATCAGAACAGAAAATTCTTCAAAAATTGATGCATAATTTGAGAAAAATGATGCAAATGCTATAAAATATCTCGATAGATTAAAAGTGAAAAATGCTATACATGTATTTTCTGAGAAATCTAAGTAAAAGAAATAAGTAAAAAGTCTTAGAAGTTATTGAGAATAAGCTAATATTTAAAAAAATAGTGCAAATACAGATTGTAATTCATAATTTTTTTGATGAAGTGACATTTTATAATAAAAATGCAATTATCTCAAAACGGTGTTTTTAAAAATGCGTGTACCATTTTCTCAGAATCTATTCAACGGAAGCACTTGCAATCTTCACTGAATATTACTGATATGTTAATATATATACTAAAGTGAACTTTTATTAATATACCAATAATATTTTTGTAAAAGTCAGTTATCGTGAAAAAAATGACATTTTTTAAAATATTCATAGTGATACATTACGATGAAAGTTTTTGAAAAAACTAAACAATATATTTGAAAAAGCTCACTTCAGTTTAAATAAAAAAGTCTAATTAATATACATAAAAAATTTAAGTCTGTACATTTAATATTTTGTGAGAAAAAGGCACATAAAAATGCTCAATTTAACATTTGCGGGATAGGGGGTACCGACTTACCTTAAGTATAGAAAAAGAAATTGCAAAAAATTGTAACTTTTCTGAAAAAAAAAACCATGCACTAAATAATCATATGTTTGTAATTTTACTCGTTAGTACAATGTTTTTCAGAGCTGAATAGTTTTCTATTGGACATTGTACTTTTATATCTGGGATACTAAATATAATGCGTGGGTATTCGACACTTGGATCACAAATTAATGTTATTAATGCTAGTATGAACTATATTAAAAGAGTTTGCATTACAATTTTTTATGACAAATTGAATACTTTTTTTAAATTGTCTTTGTATAAAGTGCCTTTAACATGTTGATCTACTTTTTAAAAATTATTATACAATATTAAGCGAATGTTTCATCAGAAAAGGTGCAATAGTTATCAGAAATTCAATTTAGTTATCTTTAGTCTTAAATATATTTTTCTTCTTATTGAATTACATATAATTTACAAAAAATAATAGTATGATTTATCTATAAACAGTAGATGGCTCCAAAATATAAGTTAAACTTGTGAAAAAAGTTTTAAAAATTTACTTCTTTAAGCTATTGTTTACCTCGTATTGATAAACCATATCCATTATATTTATACATGATATTTAGCTATTTATCCATGATATTGAAAATGCATTTTATTTTTACAAGGATTGCAAATAAAATAGAAAAAATTCAACACAATATATATATATATATATATAATCTAATATATAAAATTCTCCTGTCACAGTGTTTGTAACCAAACTCCTCCGAAACGGCTAGACCGATTCTTACGAAATTTTGTGCGTATATTCAGTAGGTCTGAGAATAGGACGTAAACTATTTTTCATTCCTATATTGCAATTAGTTAAAAAGATATTAATTAAAAACCTTAAAACGCCTAATTGTTTTACTCCTGTGCGTTGTTTACTTGGCAGAACTTCCGTTCCGTTTCGGCCGAGCGGTGATCCGACGTTTCCACCATCTTAAAATTGCCGTCCATTTTTTACTGTTGAAGTAAGACAAAAAATAGTTAAAAAATCGGAAAGATCATTATTTCGCCACGATACGGTATAATGTTTTTTGCAAAATAATTATATTTTCTATTTTTTAAAATTTTTTAAAAAAGGGTTAAAACTTATGCGTTTTTATGAAAATTATTTCTAAATTGTTGCGTATGAATTTGTTTTCCGGTTATGAAAACGATATTCTACACTAAACAACTTCTAGCTTTTCTCTTTTAGATCCAGTCAATTAAAAAATAAAATTCCCCCAATTTTTTTTTTAAAGAATTTTTAAATATCAGTCAAAATTTTTACTAAATATTAAATAACTTCGTCATTTATAAAGATAATCGCACGAAACTTTTTTTCCGTGTGTAAAAAAATATTATCCGTAATCTGTACGAAGATTGAAAAAATTGCTTAACAATTACGGATTTTAAATTTTTTTTTGTGATTTTCGTAAAAAACCCTTTTTGCGAAAAATAATTTAAACAGTATTTTTTGTACATTTTTTTTTATTTAAAAGTACTTTATTTTTGCAATTAATTTGTGAAGTGTGAAAGCATTAACTTAAAAATTATGCCCTAAAAATAAAAAAATTAAAAAAAAATACGCGATTTTATAGTTAGCCAAATCTTGGAGTCGAAAAATAGTTTTGCGCCAAAGACCTTTGAACTGTTTAACCGTCGACCGCAATAACTCAAGGGTTACACTAAAAAGTTCTGCCTTAAACTGGGGGAAATCAGTAAATTTGGTGAGTAAAAAAAAATGCGAGTTAAAAAGTTATTTTTGCTTCAATTTTCGTCATTTTTTCTTTAGATAATTTTCAAAATTAAATCATTATAGATGTTAGATTAAGATGACAAAATGTATTCAATACATTTCTGAGACTCATTTAAAATATTTATCAGTATAAAAATTTTTGTTCTCTTTCATAAAACTTATAGTTTACTTTAAAATAATGCCTAATGTATAAACCTTTTTTGACATATAATTTCATAATAAAATCGCAAAATTTGCCCATTTCGAAATTTTTTTTGTTTGAATTATTCAGTTAAATAAGTATAACTTCTTTAAAAAAAATAAAAGATAAGTTCAAATAAAAAATTTCTTTATTAATAATTGCGTGTTATTAATATTTCAAAAATCACTAAATTGTCATGTCACAATTAATTGCTAAATGAATATTTTTAATCAATATTAGTATAAAAAAATTAATTAATTTTGTTTTGTTTTTTATGATTTCTTCTAAAATAAATAAATATAGATGAATTTAAATGAAAATGATTTTTAAAAAGTTCATTGATCATTTAAAATCAGTGATTAAAAAAATAAAAAGCCGAAAACTATCTTTTTCTTTAAGAATTTTAAAAAAAAACTTTTTTTTTACAAAACAATGATATTTTGAATATTTTATGATTTTTTTCTAAAATGAATCAAAATCGTTGCGTTTAAATAAAAATGATTTTTAAAACTTTTAGAATAAGTGATTTAAAAAATAAAAAGCCAAAGACTTTTTTTGAACAAATTTTAACAAAACACTCAAAGTACTTAAAACAATCATTTAATAATTTCTTCTTTTATAAAGATAATTGCATGAAACTTCTTTCCCGTGTGTCGAACATTTCAAAATATCCTCACAATTTTACTTCAAGATTTAAAATATAAGTAAAATTTTGTAATTTGAAAAATTTCTACTTTTCTGTCTTTTTTCAACATACAACTATTTTTAAAAACGCTACATTTTCGTTTCCGGGGACAAAAAAAATTGCAACGAAAGAATTAAAGTGAGTGAGTGAATTAAAAATTCGCACTGTTCGCCTATTCGAGGGGTTTTAGCGACGGACCTCGAAATTTTCAACCATGGTCAAGTGACGAGGATGACACCTAAGCTTTTATCCACCTCTCCTAAGTACCACACCACACCAACACAAGAACAAATTTCGAAAAAGGGAGTTTTAATGTCATAGATAACGAAATCACTCACATCGCGCGTACACACACATAAGGGCTATCGTGCTGAGGGAAACGGGAAATTCCTATGGGGATTCAGTCATTCACTGGTAAAAGCCCGTGCAACGCCGGGCTAAGCGGAGAGGAAAGAAACAAAGAAGTAAAAGTAATTTCTAGAAATAATATTGGAAGTGCTGATTTTGTGAAGAGAAGGGAAAATGTTAAACGAGAAAGCCACGACACGCACTCAGGTGCCATACACTCACATCGTACGCGTCACACTCACACAAAAGGGCTGGCGTCCGAAAGAAAGGAGGAAATTAAAATGGAGATTAAGTTATACCCTCAGTAAAAGCCCGTGCAACGCCGGGCCGGGTCAGCTAGTATATATATATTTATATAAATGAATAGTTACATAAAATTTCCATTCACAGTTTCTACTAGTTATGTCTTTTGACCAGGTATTTATGTTTAACGTTAAATACTCCAGTTCCACTTCTTGCATACTTAAAACTTATTTGAAGAAATGTACTCTCTCTCTCTCTCTATGTTATTTTGTTATCACTAATATGAATGAAAGGTACCCCTTTACATGTAATTATATTCATACGTTAAAAAAAATGGAAGATAAAAGAACATCAGAAAAAAAAAAAGATACAGAATTCTCTCTGAAATTCAATGCTTGAAAATATATTAATAAAGATTAAAATCATTATTACATCAACAAGTTACCAAAATTTATTATGAATAAATTGAGTTCTATTCTAATCAAAATCACAAGAAAGTTAATTAACTAACTACTAACTACTTACAAGAAAGTTAATTAACTAATTATAGCAATGTTTTACCAGGACAATCTTATCTCAAAAGTATCAGTGATTTTGGCCAATTAACGCCTTAACAATAATTTTGAAAAAGATTTTCTGTATTTTCTCTTCGCGATAAATATAAAATTGATCCAAATACTTTTCTTGGGTCAATATTGGTAAGTAACTCATGCAACAAATTTATTCAGAACTTACAAGCAGGATAATGTCAATATACATGAGTCTTTTAGACTTTTATAATTATGTAAACATAAATATAATGATATAAAATAAATCTAATTTATAATGATAAATCTTCTACATATTGTGCAAACACCAATATAAATGCATATTTATTATAAATAGTAAAAAAAAATTGCACATCTCTCTCTCTGTGATAGGTTTATACCACACAGTCAAACTCTGAAAAACAGATGTGTTAATCAATACCACACAAATATATTACAATTTTTATTTTTTTGTAAAAGAACTATGGATTCAAAAATGACTATTTTATTTTGATCATGTAGTTGTGAGCAAGACTTTTGTTTCCAATATATAGACGCAAATTTATTCTACTATACACATTTTAGTTTTAAAACTTTATGCCTTAATTTTTTACCATATTTATAATTCAATTCTTGATAAATTATATCTTTTGCCTGAAATAGTGCAGCGAATAAAGACTTTCAAAATGCTGCACAATTTTTTACGTGTAATTTTACAAATGGTAAATGATCATTTTGATTTCTAATGTTTAAAAGTGGTATTTGATTCACACACACACACACATCATTTAGTGTAAACATTTACGAAGCTATAGTAAATTAAGATATTTTTCCATTTTTGTAGTGAATACTTCTCAAAAATGTTTTTCTTTTTCTTTTTCCCAGTAATATTGTAAAATTATAAAGTAAAATAAGTTTAAAAAAATACTTGTTTTTGATATGACATGTACGGTTACATATCAGATTCTTGTATTCTAATTTTAGATAATTAAATACATAAGTACCTCTGTTACTACTCTGAAGATGCGTAAAATAAGTAAAACTTAAGTTAATTAAACATCATATGTTCTCAATATAACTTCATTTAAAATAAACAAAAATTTGCTTAAGTTAACTTACTTATTTTACTTTCTTATGTATGATCTAAATATAATTTTATTTAAAATAAACAAAAATTTGCTTTGAAGTATGTTATTTACATGTTTGTGAAAGTCTACATCTCTCCAAAATCCTTTTTGAAGAGATTTCTTTTGTGAAGACAAAAATAGTGAGAATAATGCTTGGTTTAAGCTGGCGTTGGTATTGAAAATATTCTTCAAAGTAATTGCATACATAATAAACAGGGAGGAGATGGTTTATAATCCTCACGTTTTAACATGCTTTCAAAACACTCATATTTTGCGCTGGTATATGAAAAAATGTGATTTTTTTCCTCTATCCATATTTTCATTTATTGATGGAACAACCATTTTAGCAAAATGAGACATTTTTAAAAGTACAATGTGAAACTGCGATAGCAAAATACGTCTTAGCGACAGAAGTAAACAAACCGCAGCGTAATCACGTGAAACAGTTTTCACGTGATCGTGACGTCACATGAATTTAGTCCATTCTAGGATGAAAAAGCGCGCCGATGTAATAAATTGAAAATACTGTAAAAAAAAGAGAAAGAATTATTCTTTGTGACGAAACTGAAAGAAGTATTATACTTCTCAACTTTTAAAGCTAAAGAGTTGAAAAAGGTTATATTAAAATTCTGAATATTGCCGCTGCTTTTAGAAAGTAAACATCCTACAGAATCAAATGTGTGTATGTAAAGTCATACTTGATTTCATGATCCTAATTACCGATAAATATCATAGAACTGATCCAAGTACACTTCTTGGGTCAATAATTGTAAGTAACTCAATGCAGCAAATTTATTCAGGATTTAAATTTATAAGCAGGATAATTAATATCAATATACATGAGCCTTTTAGACTTAAATTCTTATGTAAAAATTAAAATCCAGAATATTCTTATGCTTAATAAATTTCAGCTGGGGTTGCATAGATTTCTTTAACACATAATGTTAATATTTCAATAACAAGTGTATAGTCTTTATATGAAATTATTCATCAAAATTATTGAATTTTACCCGCATATTTGTTATCCATAGTAAAAAAAAATTGTACATCTGTGTGACAAATTTATAACAATCAAATTCTGGAAAACAGATATTGTGTTAAGAAATCCTCATACCGCATAATAAATAGATACCATACAAATATTTTATAATAATTATTTTTTTTTTGTAAAAGAATTATGGATTCAAAAATGACTTTTTATTTTGACCATGTAGAAGAGAACAGAACTTCTATATTCAATATATGCACACAAATTTATATTCTATAATACACATATTCTAATTAAAAAAATTTTACTGCCTTATTTTTTTTACCACATTCAGAATTTAATTCTCAATAAATTATATCTTTTTACTAAAATTGTAGTGCGCATAAAGACTTTCAAAAAGGTTTCACATAATTTTTTTACATAAAATTTTACAAAAGGTAATTTTTATTTCTAATGTTTGAAAGTGGTATTTGATTCTCATCAAGTATAAACATTAGTGAACCTGTAGTAAATTAAGATATTTTTCCATTTCTGTAGTGAATGCTTTTCGAAATCCCCCCCCCCCATGAGAATGTAAAATTATTTAGTAAGATACATTACACATATAGTACTTGTTTTTATATGACATGTATGGTTACATACCAGATTTTTGTATTCTTATTTTAGATAATTAAATACAGAAATATCTCAATTAACTACACTGAAGATGTGTAAAATAAGTAAAATTTAAGGAAACTAAATATATTTTATCTTTTTATGTATGTTCCAGTATAATTTAATCTAAAATAAACAAAAATATACTTTGTGGCGTTTACATTTCTGAAGACCTATCCAAAATTCTTTTAGAAGTTTCTTTTGTGAACACATAAATTGTAGGAATCTCTGTTTTAATTGGCGACAATTTCTAAATGGTTGGTATTGAAAACAAGCATATTCAAAGTGGTAAGAATAAATAACTAGCGAAGAGATGGTTTAAAATCTTTATGCTTCATCATTCTGAATCATGTTTACAAAACACTTGAATTTATACTGGGATAAAATAAAAAAAGATTTTTTTTCCTTCAATCATATTATCTTTTAGAGTGATCGAGAAACTATATATAGTTAAATACGAAATTTTAGTGGGTATAATGCAGAAACAAAATACTCGTAGCAATAATAAACAAAATGTTAGGTCTGAGTTAAGCGGGAAACAAACGTAAACATAGTAACATGCTATCCTCATCACGTGATTGTGACGTCACATGAATTGAGCCCATTGTGAAGAAAAATTGTCGAATTCGATTTCTTAAATACAACGTTTGAAATTTATTAACACACAAACAACTCCTGAAGTAAGATCATGAGAGAGAGCGAGAGAGAGAGAGAGAGCGAGAGAGCGAGAGCGAGAGAGAGAGAGAGATAAAGAGAGAATCTGGATTTCTATATTTTTCTTTTATTTTATTGTGAAGAAAGAGGAAACACACATTGCATGCATTTATGTTAAAAGATTAATTTGCGTTGAAAAGTTCGCAAGGTATATGATTCTGTGGTTTGGAATAAAAAACTCAATTGTGATCAGGTAACAAAGTTTAATTAATAATTGTTAATTTTTATTTTAAAAAATATTTTTTGTTTTTATTATCAATTTACCTGTTATTAAATTTTACATTACCTTTTTCATTTATCTCTTATTTGATTTTTATTGGAACCAAAACCACTGGTTCTATAGCACTGCACTAAGGAGTATGTTTTCCTTTTATTTTTTATTATTATTGAAAACCAATTTATTCATTCTTGTTTTTGTATTTTACATTTTGTTCGTATTTAATTAATTTTTTTTATATATTTATACTGCTAAAATGTAACGCTTCTTATTAATATTTTTTATCAATATATGTTAAGAAATGTTATTAAAAACTCATATTAATGATCAGTAAATCTTTTTACATAGTTTTATTTTCAGCACAAAATATTGATTTTTTTTTATTTTCACCAAACGATTCCGAAGTAAAGTTATTTTATTTTTATGAGTATTAGATTTCAGAGAAACAGTAAAATACAGTAGAAGGTGAAAACGTACAATTCGAATGGAGAACTCCCGGAAGAAAACTGCTTTATAAATTACCAAAAAAGAATTTTGTTGCAGATCCATAATATAAGTATATCTTATTTTCTTAAAGTAAAAAAAACGTACGTATTGATTTTTTTTTGTTCACTTTATTTTAAAAATTTACTTCTTAATTTAACTGATAGACTGAAATCATTCATCTGTCAAGGGTCAATGTCCTTCTGTTAGTGTGGTAGTTAGGAAAGGGGGGAAGCACAGGTGTAGTGCTCGTTCAAAGTCGTGGTTCAAAATTACGAAGTCCGTCGCCAATAGCTATCGTGAAGCTTTATAGTGCAACGTAAATATAACTCAATTAAAAGGAAGCTGTTGGTACGTAATAGATACCTCAGTTATATGAACCAATCAAACCCGTTTTTTAATATAAAGAAATTTTTAACAACGAAGGTTCCATTTTGACGAAATGAATGTTTCTGTTTATTAAAACGAAAAGGAATCAAGTTAAAAAAATACGAAATGATTCTAAAACTAGCCAAATTCAAAGAAAGGAAAAAGAACAAAAGTTATATGTTTTACGTTTTTTCCCCAGAGTTTTTGAGAACACATTGCTTGTGCGAAAAATTTAATGAAAAACGAACTAAGTTGAAGCCTTCACAAGACATTTTCATGTCATTAATTAAATGGTTTTACGGAGAAATTTTTTTTGACATGTATACTTTTCTAAACAAGCTTTATAAGATTTCTGTCACTTTTTGCAATGCAACAACATTTTTTTTTCACAACGAAACACGAATTTCATTTTGTTACTTTTTAATAAGTTATATTCTTTTGAGGTGAAATTTATTTCACCACAAAGCCGAAGTGATTGGTCTATTCTGAAAGACAAAATGAAATACAAAGCGAAATATATGTAGAGTGGTTAACGGAGTACCTGTTTCCTTGTGGAAACTTAACCTCCTATCGTGAAGATGGGTGTAGCTTTAGTTGGCTTTACCTTAGCCCAGTACTGTAAAATAATATCGTGAGGATTTTTTTTTGATTAGTTAGTTAGAATTGATAATATGGATGTTGAAAAGAAATGGATGTGAAAAGAAAATTTTAATTGAAGGTAGCATTTTGAGTGTTTAGTTTATTCTTGCACTGTGCTCATCGGGAGGCCGAGTGCGCTTGCGTGCGGGTTTAATCATTTTTTTAATGAGAGCGGCTAGCGGGAAGACCCGTCTAGTCGGAGTAGGTGCGCGAATGCGAGTTGCCTGAAAATGCAGGGGTTTTGAAGTGCTTTGAGAGAAACGGCGCCGGCCAATCGGGTTGCAGCCTCTCGTGGGTGGGAGGGGCTTCTGGGGGAAGTTGGAAGTATGAAGTTTTTAGTTTTAGCAGAGGATGTGTGTGTTTCTGGGTCTATTTATGAGAGGGTTTAGAGGATATTTTTCTATTCTTTGGATTGCTCTATTTTCGTGGGTGTCGATGTTAGTAAAGAATTTGATGGCGATCTTTTTGATCACCTCTCTGAGAGATTTAAGGTTTAGAGCAAACCTGATATCATCGTTTCGGATGTACTAGTCAGCTTTTGTGATGGTACGGATAATTAAGTTTTGAGCTCTTTTGATGATGTTTATATTCGAGTAGGCTGCATGACCTCAGATTGGGCAGGCGTAGATGAGGGTGGGTCTTAGGATTTGGGTATAAATAAGCATTTTGTTTCTGAGAGATAAAAAGGATTTCCGGGAAATTAGTAGGTAGATTTTAGCTACGGAAATTCTGAAATTTTTACGTAATCGTGTGATGTGTTGTTTGAAAGTGAGTCTTTTATCTAGAATGATACCAAGGTATTTGGTGTTTTGAGACCAGGGTATGTGGGTGTTATGTAAAAACAAATCTGGTGGTTTTTTTAATGTGACGAGAAAAGAAGACGGCCTCCGTTTTGCCTACATTAAGGGCAATTTTCCAGGTGGAGAACCAATCTTCTAGTCTGGCTAGGTGTTTGTGTAGTGCGTGGGTGATTGTTTTTAAATCACTGTTCTGTACCAGGATTGCCGTGTCGTCGGCGTACATGCAGATTGTAGATAAGCTTGTCCTAGGAATATCATTGACATAAATATTAAAAAGTGTGGGCGAGAGGAGGGCCCCTTGTGGTATTCCCGCGTTGATATTTTTCAGGGAAGAGTAGGAGAGTGGTTAACGAGGACTGCAAAATTTCTGTTATTTAGGAAGGAGTTTATTAGTTTAATTAAATAAGGGTGGAATGTTAGTTCTGATTAATTTATAGAGTATGCAAGACTCTGTCGAAAGCTTTTTGGATGTCGAGGAAAACAGCCCCAGTTGACTTATTTTCAGCGAAACCAGTTTTTACGTATTCCACCACACGCAGTAGCTGGCGTGATGTGGAATGATTGGGCCTGAAGCCATGTTGTTGCAGTATCAGGATATCGTTTTGTGTGAGGTGGTCGTTTAGCCTATTTAGGATTATTTTCTCAGTGATTTTGCTGAGGATAGGTAGGAGCGAGATTGGCCGGTGTGAGTCGGACAACGTGGGGTCTTTGCCGGGCTTTAGGATAGGTACAACTGTGGCTGTTTTCCACGATTGTTGGGTAGTAGCCTATTTTTAGAATGTTATTAATTAGATCTGTAAGTTGGAAGATGACAGTCATGTGGGAAGGTTTTTAACCATTTTATTGGTTATGCCTTCACGCCCTGGGGCTTTTTTGATTTTAATGTTTTAATGTAGTGGAGAATTTCAGAGGGTTTAGCGTCACACACAGTTGAGGTATCGTCAAAATTATTGTCGTTGATTAGGAACCTATCGACAAGCCTCGTGTGTTTGGTGTCATTTTCTGGATTTTGGATGTTGTTTAGCTGAAACTGGTTTTCTAACGAATTTGCCAGCATTTCAGCTTTCTGTTTGTCTGTATAGGCAATCCCGGAGGGGCCTGTTAGGGCTGAGAGAGATGGGGGATCTCTTCTTCCTGAAGCACCTGGCCATGTTCCATAAGGAACCGTCACAAAGCGAAAATGAATCCCAAAACAGATGCTTTTTAATCTTCTTATGCCGTTTAATCTAATTAAAGTGGAAGTTGTTTACAACAGTTCTTTTTAAAATAAGTGCAAGTTGTTATATATTTGTCTAGAACAAAACTGAATAATTTATGTACAGGTAAGGATAGATCAACACTTCCGCGTTTTTGAAGAAAATTCCATAATAATGTTAAACGCCGGGGAAAAAATATTTTCAAGAATATGTACGAAAAATGAATACGTGTTGTTTAACAAGGTTATTGAACACATATATCATGTAAATGGTTGAAAATTCGTATAAAACTAAGAAAGTAATTGTATAAAATAAAAAGAAATGCGTTTTAATCCAATTTAGAATATTGTTAAATAGGTCACTAATAATTAAGTAATTATTGTTATTTTACTATACACTGCTGGCCACCATAAATGCTACACCAAAAAAGACAAGAGATAGCACAACAAAATTTATTTTGTAGATAACATTTTGACTAAGTATCAGATGATTAAAGTTATAGACTTCTGTGAAGTGGAAGTTCGTACTTCTGGCAATGCGTACTTCTGGTTCTTGCCAGAATCAGTAGCCACAGTGGTCGCCATTGTTGGAGATCACCGCTGCCACACGCCTCGGCATTGATTCAAAGAGACTTTGGCTGTGTTCTTGGGGTACAGCAGACCAAGTAGCTTCCACACGTTGCCAAAGTTGATCTGATGTGGCAGCTGGGGGTGTAATGTGGGTCAGTCGTTGAGCAACCATGGGCTACATGTTTTCTATCGGCAAAAGATCCGGAGAGTGAGCCGGCCAGGGAAGCAATTCAATCTGGTGATTAACGAAGAACTTTGGGAATGCGTGCCACGTGTGGTCGCGCATTATCCTGTTGAAATATGGCTTTGGCCAAGCCCTGAAGGTAAGGAAGGACAACTGGCTCCAACACCTCGGAGATGTAGCGCTGGCTGTTTAAAGTACCGGCAATGCGTACTAGTGGAGTGCGAGAGTGATATCCAATGCCTCCCCATACCATAATACCCGCTGCAGGACCAGTGTGGCGATGCATAACGCAGCTGTTCAGCATCCTCTCTCCATGGTGTCTCCAGACTCGAATCCGACCATCGTGGTGTTGCAGACAGATGCGTGACTCGTCAGTAAAGACAACTTCATTCCATTCTGCCACCCACATCCTTCTTTCATCGCACCATTGGCGGCGGAGTCGTCTGTGGTTCTGCGTCAAGGGTCGACCAAGCAATGGACGTATTGTGCACAAACCACTCTGCTGTAAACGGCGTCGAATAGTACGCGTAGACACTGAATGATGCGTTACAGACTCAATGTGCTGTGCTATGGTTCGTGATGTGACTGAGCCATCCTTTACTGCCATGAACACAATTTGCTTGTCCTCACGTGAAGTGGTGCATTGAGATGGATGTGATCGACCACGTCGGTCCGTCGTACCCTCCTGCAGCTATAAGTCACATATCCGTATTACAGTTTTTTGGTTTCGTCCAACACGACTACCGATTTCCTTGAAAGATAATCCACAATCTCGGTAGGCCACTTTCCTTCCGCTGTCGAACTCGGATACTTGATCAAAAGCTGATCGCTGTTTTCTATGAGACATAACTGATCGTTTTTTGAAAAACCCACAAGAAAACCGCAATTGCCGAACTTGAAATCGTCGAAATTTCCAAGCCTTAAATAGCACTTTAAGGTGGCGCTACAGGCTTGCGTGATGTGTGTCTGCGCTGAAATTATAATCATTTGCAGATCTCACCTCTGCTAATACATGTTGCAAATTTCATGTTATTTGCGTGCTTCCTTCAGGGTGTTGCATTTACGGTGGCCAGCAGTGTACATATATTAGGTACAGATCCATATGAACATGGAATAATTCAAAATAGAAATAACGCTTTTCACGGTCCATGTTGAAGCAATGGATTATTTATTTTCATCGCAATTCGAAATTACACAAGGTTTATTGGCAAAATGACCTCGTTACTTTCATCCATGTCAAGAGATGAGGGTGACACCTGAATTGATGCTCTAATCTCCAAGCTTCAGAAACCACGCTTACGTAAGAAGTTTGAGCCACATTTAATGTGCCTCATCCCCTCTATTCATAGGTTCTTGAAGGGCATTATGACTCTGAACCCATTACTCAAGACAAACTCCCCCGTCCATGAGTTCGCGAGAATATCCACTCGGTTACTTCGGCATGCATGTCGAAAGTTTTGAACCTCGATTTCGCATGTGTCGTACTCGCTGAATTGACAACCATGTGCTTCGTTTCATGTGACGTCGCCAATTCGGTTGCGATGGTACATTATTGCAAGCTCTCGCAGAAAAATATTGCATCGATTTCCTGGACTGTAAGCCTTGTGTTAGAAGAAAGGTGTAGTCTCATACGAAGACTTATAAATAATAAACGGAACTAAATACCTTACTTACCAGAAAGCTACAAGAGCTGCAGGTTTATCGAAATCTGAGGTCTTTATCAATGAAGTGTCATATGATGCAGCCTCACTGATGAAGTTAACTGAAGAGGAGCACCAATAACGAATTTTGCGAAAATGGAACAAATAAACAGAGCTACATAACGCATGAAAATTACAGTTTCAAAATTTGAGTTATGAGTAGAAACAATTGAATAATTTGTGCAATGGGGCTGGTAGAAATCCCCTCCCAGGTTTTTTAAAGAAAAGAATTTACAGGAAAATTAAAACTATAATAGTTTACTGCATTATTTTTTAAACGTAAGAGAATTACTATGATAGCTGCTAAACTCACAACTATAATAAAATTTGCATATTTTTTTAAAAAAAACCGCAATCCAAACATTTATTTTAAGCTGGATAGAAAAGATTTACATGAAACAAAAAAATGTACATAAATATCATTATTATTTTTTTTACTTTTCTTTAACTTTTTGCATTTCAAACAACCACAGAAAGTTTCTCGGAATAGTTTGAATAGTTTTCTGTTATTCATCATTCGGAATTTTATTCCGCTTTTGTAATACGTTTCTGTTTCGAAATTTGTCATGCTTGGAATAATTCTGTAGTTTTCATCCCAAGTTCCTTTGATTTATGATACGATGCAATAAAACTAATCCCATAAGCAAATGATATTTCGTTGCACGCACGTTTACCATTAATTTAAAAATTCCTCTGAAGCAAAGCCTGTTTTTCCTTCTTGTCACGAGAACAGAAAATTTAATGCGATTTTGTTTTGTTTCAATGGGAATTTATTTATTTGATTATAGTCTTACTTTCACGTGTTTGCAATGAATTTCATTCAGTTTTTTCTTTAATTTATAACTTTAAAATATATATAAAAAAAATTCGTTTTTCTTACTGTGATTAGTGTTTATCACTTTATTTTATAAAGCAATTTACAAATTGCAGCTCACGAGAACAAAAAACTTAATATGGTTTTTATTGCAATAGGATTTTTTTTTACATTCATTTATAGTCTTATTTCCCTGTGTTTGTGCAAAGCATTTCACGAAACTTTTTTATCTTTTATTTATTATTATTAATATTTATTAATATTTAATAATATTTATTAATAATTTTTTAATAATATTTATTAAACTATTTATTATAATTTATTATTATTATTTTTAATACATTATTATTGCATTAATACATTGTTATTATATCGGGGAGGGGTGGAGTGGAGGGCGATGAAAATAAGGATCGAAAATTGGGTTTGAAATATTGAAAGTTCGAGAACCACTGGCTTAAACATTAAATTGTATAGCAGAATGCCATAAATATTATGTTGAAAATTATGGAATAGGGTATCAGGAAGAAAATATACATTTTTGAAAAGCTCCATGTTCCAGAATTATTTGCCTTTGAATAGTGGTACGGTTGCTTTGCAATATATCAAAGAAAACATCGAAATACAACCTGAAGTCGATTTGGGGATATCGTTCAGAATTTTCTTATTCGTAACTACAAACCTTTATATATGGACTCGTTTTTCACGCGTGCGGAGTGACAAGAGACAGATTTAGGTAGATAATAATACTCGAAAAGACCTAAACTGACACATTCCACAAATATCTTTATATAGAAATACATTCCCCTATTTTTTTCCCTAAGCAATTCTCCTCCAGAAAACTTCCTGTCATTTCTTTTTACGTCTGTATAGGTATGTTAGAAAAAATGACTTGTGTTCAGTGGGTTTAGAAACAAATTTCCTGGAAAATGTAAAATGTTCTATGTCTGAAAACACTATGTGGAATAAAAATCAAGTCAATAAATACCACAAAACATATTTGTGTATGAAAATGGCGTATTTTGATTTTGTTATCGTCTTAATTTAGATGATAGACTTTAAGCAGAGGTAGTTTCATTTGCTTAGTGTGAAATTATATTTACTGTTTCATATTTGGGTGATTTTCGAATCTGTGCAATGTAAATGTATACGTGTGTTATTTGTTTCTTATTGGAAGAAATTTAATGTTGCTATGAGAGAGTTCTAGAATAAATTACGATTTTCTACGGAATACAGGTGATTGAATTGCGAGAACCTTTCCTGCATTCGAAGGACAAGACCACAGATCTAAGCTCATTATATTTAGAGACACTGAAAAAAATTTAAAGTATTCCAACGCATGAATACCGAACTACTTACAAACTTCGGTTATATATATATATATATATAAAGCTTTTTATCTCATTTTTGGATTTAACATACGTATTCATGAGTTAAAGCAAAAATTTTCACCATAGATCCTTAGTGGCGCACCAGCCCATGAGGGCCAAGTCCTACTGTGCCCAACTCAGTATGCACGACCTTGGCCCTGAGGTGCATGAGCAGATATTCCGGTCAGCTTGACGCGAAAACCCCAGTGTTAAGCTTCCAAGAAAGCTTGGTACTCATTTTATCGACCCACTGAATGGATGAAAGGCTTAGTTAATCTTTCCAGCCCGGGGTTTGAACCTCGGACTTGTGGTATGGAAGCGCGATGTACTAACCACTCAGCCACTGGACTTCCTCCTAGGTCTTAGGAAAGAATTATATAAAGGAGAAAAGAGACCCACTCATCACGGTATCTCATGAACGATAAGTCCTACAGACTTGAAATTTGGCAAGTAGGTTCCATTCATGGCTACGAAAGGGGTTTTGAGAAAATTTCCCTACAAGATGGATAAATTTTATAGATATATATAATTTTATAGACTTGAGATTCGGTAGGCGTATTTTTTTATGGAGTAGAAGTTCTGTACGATAGGAGTTTTAAGAAAATTGATCCCCAAAGGGAGTTGCGAGGGGGTAAAGAGACGTTATAGATAAGTATTATAATTTTGAACGATTAAAATGACTTGAAATTAAGCAAGTCCATTTATTTTGTTGAGTAGAGATCCACTAAAAGTGTGCTTTACGGAAATGCACTTTGGGGTAGGATGCGGAAGCGTAAAAGATAATTCTACTTAAATTTTTAGACAGTACTTATCTTAATTTCAAGTACTATCCTTTTTAAATCAAGAGGTAAGTGTTATACGAATGTTTTTCAATACAATTGAAGCTTAACGCTAGGGCTAAGATATCGATTTATACGTATATGTAAATTGATAAGAAGAGAAGGACATTTGCATTTGCATAATTTTTTTTTTACTAAAAATGAAACCATACCAGTTAACTCTTTTAAGCCCAGTGTTATCAGATGACACCTTTTTTTATGTGCAAATATGCACGGTTTATTTTTAGTTTTACTTACGTAAAGTTGTTCGTAATACCATCAACAAATGTTAGAAATGTGTTCTATTATGTTGGCAGGTTTCAAACACGTCAGTATAGATTCATCAGTTGTTGTAGTGGAAGCGTTTAGTGCGACAAGCTATTTTCTGGTTTTATGTGAAAAATCGTAAAACGTTAAGTGCTCTTTGATATAAATTAGTTCGCAACTGAAGAGTTTTTGTAAGAACAATAAAAGCTTCAACGTGTTGATTTACGAGGAGCTCTAATAACTATCATTCACTAAACCATGTGGAGCGGTGGGATTGTTTGTGTGAGTCCCCCACTATTAAAAAAAACTGAACAGAATTATTTTTATTTCTTATGTTTAGGTAATTTGTTATTACTTTATTAATAAAAATAAAAACATACTTCGTGAAATTTAAAAGTAATTAAATTTCCGTGCAACATGGATTTTTTTATTTAAAAAACACCATGCTTCAAAAGGTTAATGAACTATTTAGAGCTGAGCTTTTTTTTAAATGAAAAAAAAATTATTTCTACATCTAGTTCAAAACCAGGTGATTTTTCCTGTTAAGCTTAATTTCATTTAAAAATTCATACAAAATCATCACTGTAATAAAATACACCCACATTTGTAGTTTATAATCATTTTAAATCCCTATGTTCCAAAATCATATCCCATCGGTGTGATCATGGGCCTCAGAACTGGGAAAGCGAAATCAATCGTAACCCTGAAGGGAGAAACGCATGATCATATATTTGTTATTACAGTCCTGAACGGGATATTTTTGGTAATCAAAAAGATATGAGAACATGTTTAACAAAACTTATTTGGAAGTTGTTTCTCCTAGCTTCATTGCGTAATATTAGTTCTTCATGAATATGATTATTCTTTACCACTTTTTATTTGTAGAAATAAAAGATATATAGTAACCTATAAGGCGCAGGTTTTTTTGAGGCATTCTTTGGTAGAAAAAAAGTTTCTTTATAGACAGTGTTTCTTGACTAGAAGCATCGGTTTTTCAACAGTTTTACGCACATAGGCTTCTAGAGCTCTTTCAAAACAGATTAATTTTACAATAATCACCTGCAAAATTAAAGCTATAGGTATTTTAAATTCATGAAAATGTTTAGAAATCAGGTTTCCTGTCCAGATGTTCTAGTTGACCGATGATCAAAATTAAAAATTTCCTTAAAAATAATTCATGGTACAGAGGTTAGCAAGAAATAAGTTGCCCATTTAAGATGGCTCCGAGAATCTGTTCTGTTGGTCCGAATGAGAGATAAAATTTGAAATAAAGATAATTCAAATAATGTGTTTGACACTAATTACATAAAAAGCTTAGCAAAAAGTCCCCCAATAGATGGCGCTATAAGACATTTAACCCCATTTAATATGCTTTAAAATTGTCCTAAAATATAAAATAATATAAGAAAACAGCTCAATATAATACCCTTCATTTTCAATAATGTAAGCGCATAACATGCTTTCAGCAGCTGACTGGAGTAAGTTTTCTTGAATATAGAGAACATGGCACCAAATGCAGTCCTTCAGATCAGGCAGAATTGCTAGCCTTTGATGGTGGGTATTTTCCTTACCAAAACCCTACACCCAAAAAACATAGGGGGTAATATCCTGTGAACGAGGAGACCATGTTGCCGGAAAACGACGGCTGATCACCCGTACATCCGTGAAATACTGTTTTGGGAAATGCTTTACGCGCCGATCAACGTGAGGAGGTGTGTCATCCTGCATGAAAATTATTCCTTGAAGGCTTCTACGCTGTTTAATTTAAGAGATTACAAAATCCCTTTACATATCATGGTTCTGTTTTCCTGTGACGGTTTGACTTCCATTGGGTCTTATATCTTCATAAAAATACGGTCCAATGATAAAGTTAGCTGTAAAACCACACCATACTGTCATTTTTAGAACGCATTGGTTTTTCCTGGATAGCGTGAGGTTTTCCCGCTGCCCAAATTCAAAAATGAGCTTCGTCATTCCACAGAATGATCCATGGACAAGTGACATGAATCACCATTTGAGTAAGGAATTGAAGTGCAAAACTCTTACGATCTCCTATGTCCCCGTACTTAACTGATGCACAATCTTGGATTTGTTCGGTTAAAAATGATAGAGTACACCAAGATGATGGGAAATCACATAGGAATGCATGGTCGTGCGGAAACGCTTTTTTGTTACACTAATGAAAACTCAAAGCACAAGAATGACAGGACAAGAATAAGAGGAGAAAACATGTTTATTACTCTTAGTGCAGAGAAATAATTCTGGGAAGTCTTTGGTTGGTGTACGCTGTAGATGGCGATTCATTCATCCGCGACAGCGGATCATTCATTGTGGACACACAGGAACGTGAGCGAAGGGTAAGAAAACCAAACAGCGAGAAGACCTGCGCTGGTTCCGGTAGAAAACAATCCCGATACCAGTATGCTGGCTATCGTCAGTTATGTCGGAATTTACCCATATGAAAGTCTGGCGAATCCTACATACTAACGACTTGAACTCCTATCCCCTGACATGTACCCACACTGTCACTTGAAAGTTCTTTTTTCTTAATTTTTTGCTGTTCTAACTATAATAAAAAATATTTTCTCTTATATGGTTTATATTTTTCTTGTGTTTTGTGTTGTTCCTGCCGCACTAGAAAAGCGTTTCTGCTTGCGACGATGCATTCCCATGTAATTTCTCATCATTCTAGGTGTACTCAAGCCACCCTGAAAGGTCGTAACCTTTGAACTGATGCAATCTGTATTTGGTTAAAGTATGTGATTGTCAGTTGTTCAACATCAGCACACCATAACTGGTGCTTTTCTTTAGAGTGGATCATATAAGGCTCTTAGGTCATTGAAGATATTATGTTAGACTAAACTATACGCTTGACGTCTCTAGGAATTTGGCTCTCGAAACGAACCTCCATCCCATATCATAGAGTCTATTGGTGCCTGGTAAAAGTAGCCTGAGTAGAGAGGACGCAACCTGTTTGGTGGAACGAACGTGGAAAAGGCGAGTGGTGGTGCTTGCCGATACAGTCGAAGTGGAGGAAAGTGAGTCCTGGAGTTACGGAGTGTCTGCTTTGCTATTGATCAAGAAAGTGAAGGGACATGGCTCAAGATTGGTTACCCTGATGTAAAAAATTTAGATTGAAAATCTTGCCTGTGTGGGTGCAGAGTAGAATTTAAGAACGAATTATTAAAAATAAAGTTTAAAGGAAGAAAATTACTAATTTAGAAGGTATGTTAGAGAAATATAGAAACTGTTATAAATTGAATTGATTAATTAATTGACTGGTGTTTCTTAGCGCAAAGTTCATTTTTGTCTAAGTTACGTTAAAAACTCGCTAATATACGAAAAGATTTAATTTAGAAAAAACTAATTTGCAAATGCAAGAATGGTAGAAAAATGAAAATGATTAAAAAGCAAAGGGATAAAAACATAGAGAAAAATCGCCAGAGCATCCGAGGTGCCCGTCAACTGTCTTAAACAAAAGTAAATGCCGGAACAATTAAAAAGACACATTCAGAAAAGTATGAAGAAGATATTAAGTTGAACTAGGTATCAGAGAAATTTAGATTTGAAACTCGAGTTAAGCTCATATCGAGTTATTTGAAAATTGTCGAATTAGGATATTCTCGTTATCACAAATTATTTAAGTGGAATAATAGATGCTCAAAGTCTTCAGAAATGTGTCTACTAAAGTTCAAAAGATATTTTTTTAAAAAATCTACCCTTTGGGAAACTACAGTATACGGACAGTTTGAGTAAATAAATAAAGACATAAAATAGTACAAGATTATAAGGTTTGATTTTAATTTATATCACATTCTGAAACAACAATTGAGCTACTGACGATGGACTTCGTAGTTTCGAGTGAGGGTCAAGTAGCTGAGCTGGTAACCCGCTCTGCAAACTCCCACGACAAAGAAAAGACTTTGAGACTGGGCAGATTTCACGTGCACCAACCTCTCTAAGCGGCGGGTCTCCAGAGGTAATAGCGCTCGAACTCTCGACTCAACAAAGCTAGTTACAAGTTCGTGACCATTCCGTTTTCAAAGCCACGCAGCAAAAGGTAATCGTCGTGGTTTATTATGCTAATGGTTTTTCGTTTTTTTCGAATGGAAATCTTTGGCCTTAAACTTAATACTAAATTTTGAGTTTTAGTATTATTTAATCCTACGCGCGTCGAACTTCAATTAATCATTTGTTGTAATGCTAGAAACTGTCACGAACAAAATTGCTTTTCGATTTCTTAACTTCCGTGACCCTCCTGCTCATAACGTAATATTATTCTTTCTCATAAATGATTTCTTATTTAGGACTCATGCTCTCCTTCCTCACCAAAGAGATAGCAATTTTCAATATTATCAAATATTCGTCATTGATCAAAACAATCCCTTTTCTCTGACTGGATGCCAACTATTTGAAACACTCCATTTTATATTAACTCATGTTTTAGTAAATACTGGTAAAATATGAAACAATTCTATTTGAAATATAATTTCTCTTTTTCTTTTTATTCAGGTCTTAAGAGAAATAAGCCAATATTTAGTTGTGAAAGATGTATTCTTGTGTTAGAAAGACTAGAATTTTTTACTATTGTTTTGAAATGAGATTAAGTTGAAAAAAATTCAGAAAGTGAGTGAGTGAATAATAACACACACGTCGACCCTATTCAGCTACAATAGGACCCTCGTATTTTTGAACCATGGTCAATTGACGAGGATGACACCTAAGCTGGCACTCCCTCTTCTAACTTCCATACTACACCAACTGGAGGACTTTGAGCTTCGACATATTTATCGTGCATCAGCTTCTCTACACGGCGAGTCTTCAGCGGCACTACGCTCGAACTTATCACACGCTGGCCCCAAGTCCGTGACTTTGAACACTAGGTTACCCTGGCCATTAAAAATTGAGGAAAAGTCATGGTTCTAGGTAAAAATAGGTAAAAATTACTGCACGGTAAATATAATGAAATATTAAATTTCCCTATTGTTGTGTCGTTATTTAGCGAAGAAATACCTTTGGTATATAAAGAGGAGGGGCTTATCATTCAAGTAAGTAAACTTCAATGTCCCATTATGTTAACTGATATTTGCAGTATGCATTAATTTTTACTGAAGAAAAGAGCTATCATTTCTTAAAATAAGGGATAAGGTATGAAAACTTTAATTTGGAAATTGTTTTCTTATAGGTTACATGTTTGTGGATTCTATAAAACGGTTTTAAGAGAACTGCAAACACATCTCATGATTAAATCACTTGTGATTCAGTAAAGTATTTTATTTTAATCTTTTCAATGCAATATTTCACAAACAATTTTTTTCGAATATTATTACATTTATATTTCAATTTCCTTTTCTAGGTCGGCTTAATCTTTTTGACTGGCAGATGGTTGTTAGTTCAGCGCATATGACATTTGAAAAATCAGGATTGCCAACTTGGCGAGATATCTTGAACAGTGGCATTGTTGCGATACTACGTAAGTACCTTATAAATATGCATAGGTTATATAAATACAATCTGTGTAGAAGTAATTTACATATAAATATTTTTAAAAAACCAGACTAATTGAAGTTTACTTATAATTCGAAAAAATCGTATATAAATATATAAGAATGCATAATTACTTAAACGCCCTTTACAGAAAATGGATGAAATAAACAAATCCACTGCTGAATAGGCAGGAAAAAGAGAACTACTTAACCCCCATGCGAAAATGTCGTAAGAGAAAATATAGTACAGCCGAACAATTGAATTCTCTTTACAGAAGTTTTCACTTCTATCATGTGGTCACAAGTACACACACAATTTCTTAAGTAGCTGATTATAATTAATGAAAGCATTCAACAACTGAAATGGGTAAAAAAAGATATTAAGCCTAAGCTTAAAATCATTGCTAATTCAACAAATTTAAGAATTAAATCAAAATATAACATGCAATTTTTTAGTTTCAAATCGATATAATAAAACATTTATTTCTCTATTTCAAAGGCTAAAAATATTTAATATATTGAACTTCAATACAGCATACAATGTATTCATACTGTATCTGTATCTTCTATGCAGAGTGGATTTCATATTCCGTATCGTGTCCGATTACGTCACAGTTGTAACTATGGTAACATGACGTCACATTTACGACATCTGTCTCTTGGGGATTATTTGATATCAAAAGAGACAATATGCTTTGTTTAAACAACCATTTTTTCACTTGAGTGCTTGTACAAGTAATTTTATGCATCATAAAGTCCAATTTTCTCCGGGGGATTTTTGTACCTTTTTGGAATTATATTTATTTTTTCTCAAAATTGAGAGAAAATTAAGTTTTTTAAAATGTATCTGTACAGCAATAAATCTAAGTATATTGACAGAGAAACATGTATTTTTTAGAGTATTAATTCCGAAAAGAAACTCATTTCCTGACATTATTTGCTTTAGTAATGCAACTAGAAGATCGTCTTTTATAAATTCTCTTGAGGATCTTGAAGAAATTTATTTTGTTCGAACGCCTTTACATAATTTGAAAGGGAGAATCATATTTATATTGTACTCATAACACTAAAAAATAAGTATATTAATAACTCGACAAATTAAATACCTAAAAGGGGTTAAAATTAGAGGTTAACAATTGCAGGGTTAAAAATACCTTTCTCTATATATGTATAAAACAACGCTTTTCGTGATGCTGTAATGAATTTATTTATTCATAAGGTATATCTAGTAAAATTGAGTCGTAAGAAACTAAATTTAACTGAAGAGGAGGCACAAGAACGATTTGCTCCCTTACCTTCCAGCGCTTTCCTAAAAAGTCCCCTTATATCATAGATCGCGATATTATAGATAACTACAGTGATTTCCAGAAGCATCCATAGGATCGCCATGTCCCCAAATTTGGTCGCCAAAAACGCGGCGATGAAGACTTGAAATTCTTTTTTCCCCTGCTTACAATATATTAAAAAATAAATAGAATTGCATAATACCTGTAAATAACAGTTTTACACTTTGAGCAAGATATACTAACAGTTATATAATTAGAACAATGGGGGTTGATCCGCCATTTTTTAAGTTCAAAAATTCTCAAGCATTCAAAAGAATTGTGTTTAAAAGAAGGAGACAGAGATTGGATGATGAACTCAGGATCCTTTGCCTAATACATCATCATGACTAGATTATTAACGAAAAAGAACCTCAAATTCTTAGGTATAAATATTACTCAGAATACATAGCGACCGTTTTCATAAAATACAATGAAAGAAGTTAAATGTTTTTAATAAAAAAATTTAGTTCATGGGTAATTCATATTCATTTTTCGATAACAATACGCTCTCACAGTTCTAAATTTAGAAGTTTTTGAAAACATAACATGGAATTCCTTAAAAATAAGAACAACCGAAGGAAAATAGCTAATGAAAGGAATTTTCCACAGTAATTCCCATATGAGCATTATTTCAAATTCAGATAAAACATCAAAATGTTACGTATATTAATCTACAGGTTTGTTACTCAAAAAAATTCGAAAAACTCTTTTGAGTATCGGAAAAAAGAAAACGTTCCCTTTTAGAGTTTTTGTAGAGCCGTTTTAAAACAGAGCTTTAACTAAATGTTTAAATAGAATATCAGAGCAACTGAGATGTATCAGTTGTTTTTCTAAAAACAACAACAAAAATTAATAGACAAATAAAGCTATTTCCCTATGGCCTCTAGTAGTACAATGTGATCAATGTACGTAAATAAATTTTATAGAACTTGCTTTTCATCTCTAGTTTTTCCATATTTTTATGTTGTAAATAAGAGCCAAGAACTTGGAATTCTAAAAACAGTTTTTTGTTGATAAATCTTTATGAGTCACTCCGAAAAAAGGAGGGTAGTGGGAGGATACACAAAGTAAAAATGTTGTGATTTTTCAAATTGGCATGTTATATAAGAAGAAGAAATATACTCTATAATATTCGGCTTATAACGTGTACTTTTAACACAAAAAACAAGATCAATATTTACGGGTGCACTTTATATGCTAGGTATAAAAATAAGAATTTAAACAAAAGAAAGAGGAGCATAGAAAAAATTAGAATTCAACATCTATCGAAAAACTGCTTATTTATAAGAAACGACATTCCTAACAGAACTTAAAGGGTTGTAATTAATCTAACAAATTTTATCTATAATCGACATTAAATAATGAAACAAATATTCTTATACATTTTTATGATAACTATAACCGAAAGGATGATACTATAAAAACTTTAATAAATACATTTATGATTTTTTTATATATATATATATATACTCAAGAGCCAAAACATTATGACCACCTGTCAATGACGAGTTACCCCACTTTTAGCGCGCAAAACAGCTTCAACCCGCCTTGGCATGGGTGCCACAAGTCATTGGTAGATGGCCGGAGACAGATTGTACCAGATGTTTAAGCAACGGTCACGCAAATCCGAGATATTGCGAATTGGTGGTCTTTGAACTCTGAGCTGCCGTCCCATGACAACCCAAATGTGTTCTATCGGATTCAGATCCGGTGAGTTAGGTGGCCAGGACATTAACTGGAATTCAGCATCATGTTCCTGGAACCACTCCAACACAATTTTAGCCTTGTGACACGGGCGTTGTCCTGTTGGAACATTCCATTTCCAGTTGGAAAAACAGAGGCCATGTAAGGGTGCAACTGGTCCGCAATGATGTGCAGATATCCTGTAGCATTCATGGTCTGCTCTACCACAACCACGGGTCTCAGAGACACCCAAGAGAACGTCCCCCAAAGCATAATACCGCAACCACCGGCCTGTGTATGACCTACTGTACATTGAGGGAGCAACTGTTCGCCTGGAAGACGGCGTATCCTGACACGGCCATCGGAGTGATGAATGACAAACCGTGATTCATCTGACCAGGCAATTCTCTCTCACTGATCCATGGACCAGTCGCGATGCTCCCGGGCCCAGCGGAGGCGCAGTTGGCGATAACGCTTGGTCAGCAAAGGCACACGAGTGGGACGTTTGCTGCGTAGCCCCATATCCAACAGTGTCCGCTAAACAGTGTGCTCCGATACTATTCTACTTAGCCCTGCATTGTATTGGGCTGTCAGCTGAGCCATTGTCTGGCTCTGGTTTTGCTTCACCATGCGAGACAGTTTCCGACGACTTTTTTTCTTTGATAGCGTGTGGAAGTCCAACACCATGTCGTATACTGCTGGTTTCACCGTCATTCATCCCCTTTGCATAAGTACAAACAACTGTAGATCGCGAACAACCCACGAGTCGTGCAGTTTCGGAAATACTTGTTCCGAGCCATTATAATCTGCCCTCTATCAAAGTCGCTTAGATCCGCAGCCTTTCCCATCACACACAGAAGTAAGTGAAAGAATGATTCTTCAGACTCTTCAGAAGCAGTTAAATACCACTTCCACTTGATCACCGCCTCCGACGTCTTCCAGGAGACGTCATCCAAGTGTCTTGAGTTATATATATAGCATACTAGAAACAATCTGCTGCAGGAGAGGTGAGATCTCACACATGTTTAATCCTGTTCACTGTCCTAAACATGACAGCTCGAGAAATATAATAGTTTTCTAGCTACATTTCTTTTGGTTTTCATGTTCATGTTTTGTCTTCGGTCTGATCTTAGATGCTTGGATTTATTAGTTTTTTTGAATTATTTACTGCTATATATATATATATATATATATATATGATGATGAAATATTTTCTCTTATTTTTCGTTGCAATTTATTAATTTGAAAAGGAATGAATTCTTTGAGGCTCACTCTATCTAAAAGTTTTTTAAAATCCCGAATAATCCTAAAATTTTTTAAAATCCTAATGCTTTTTTTTCAGAACGTTCTGAAAAAAATGTGAAAGAACACCATTAAAATAAAATAAATATATTTTAAAAATAAAGCACTGAAGCAATTATTTCTTATTATTTTATTTTTTATGGTTATGTCTAAAAAAGAGCACACACACACACTATTTTACTTCCTACCGATTTCAAACTATTCCAACAAAAGTGAAATAATTTTCACTAAGATTTTCTCTTCAAGAAGAAATCGAAAGTTACTCATAGGTGTCGATTTTTTCTCTGGTATAAATTAGTATTTGGAAATATAACACTCAGATATTTCTGAAATTTTTTGCACAAAGTGTAATAAAAAATCTGTAATCTTTTTTTTTGAAGTTAAATTAAGATTTTGTTACTTTTTTTGTTATGTTCAAAACTTTAACAAGGAGGTACTTCATTTTGAATATTAATTTTTCTTGTTTTTACTGTGTGGGAATCAATATTAATATTTAAAGGGGTTAAAAGTCAGGCATTTTGGCTTCTACTTCTGCAAAATGTCTAGATTAATTTAATTAAAAATCATCAAAATGGGAAAAAATGAATTTAACTCTGTGTATTTCTTATTTACATAACTAGCTTTTTTGCTTCAATGAAATTTATGTAGTTTCAGGATATCTTAACTATTATACATATATCAATTAATAATATCCTTTCTCCCTAGTACGAGGAGAACAAGAATTTCTTAAAAAATATACTATTGCTGATTTTAAATTCAATTTATAAACTTATCAGAGTACTACTTAGGAAAAAAATTTCTATGAAAATATTGAGAAATGCTTGATATTAGCAAACACACATTCGTAGTTTTCGTATGGTTGAGAAGAACTTTCCTTCTGAATTTAGAGCCCACACTTTGCTACAATAATCTGTAATTATCATTTAATAAACATTTTAATGGTTTTTGAGAAAATTGAACGCTAGTTTAATTAAATATCAGAATAAAGATCCTCTACAAAGTCCGCTGTCAAATATTTATGGTTAATTAAATATACCAGTCAGCTGATAATCGCTTAAAGGTATGGATTCATAATTAATTTTAATAACATTAGAATAATCACAAATACAGGAGGCCCTAATGATAAATGTAACTAAATGTGACACTTGTTATATCATCAATACCCCTCATTATCATTCAACTCTAAGAAGACACGGAACAATGAAAACATCATCAATTTTCTATCCATCAAAAGCGACAAGCATGCAACACAATTCTTGTCACAACATTAAAACAATTTGGGATCTTCCAGTCGTCTACTTTGATTGATGGTTTCATCAATCCCCACCCCTTTTTCAATGATTGATGCCTTTTATTGAAACCTGATGTCCATTATCTCTCTCTACGGTCAGCTAACCATGTCTCGTCAATGTCGTGTTCATGTTCGATAGTGACTGTTGGTGGATCATTAATGATGTGTTTTTTATGTCCTTACCGAGGATTATGTTTGACCAGTGTATGCATTTAAATGGTGCTTATCGAGGGAGATGGGCTAAATTTTTTTTGTACTATGCAGAAATAAAAATAATGTACTCTGATTATATATATATATATACTTTGGAAAGATAGTTAACATTTAGCTGTACAAGAAAAAAGTTGTTGCCGTTTTTTCCGATGTAAAAGTGCAGCCCTAGGAGAGTCGAGGAACTGTGTGTGGTTTTTCTTGGCAGAACAAGTCAGCGCTGGGATGTATAGTGTATTAAATTATTGGGAATAGTTTTTGGATATTTTCAACTGAACTTGCATCGGCTTAACTGATTTGTCCAAAACATTAGTTATCAAGACTCGACACAATACATTTTCTTGATTCTGATTCATGTCGTACTTGAAGAAGAACCAAGGCTATGGGCGATGGACCTCGTAATTTTGACCAAGTGACGAGGACGACACCTGGGCTAACACCCTCCTTTCAAGACTACCACTTCACGCCAACTGAGCACATTGAGCTACGACATATTTAACACACATTAGCCGCTCTACGCACCGTATCATCAGCGGCATTATCGCTCGAATTCCTCACACAACAGCCAGTAGACCGTGGCGATGACCCTGGGCTATCGCGGTCAGATAGCTTGTCGGATGTTGAATATTTGCAAATTGTTTGCTATTAATCATAGCATTAAAATAAAAGCAGTTAAAAAAAAGCAAAAATGCCATATTAATTAAAGCAGTCACTAAGCAAATTTCGACATTTTAATCCAAATCTTATAGTGTTATATCGTAAGTAGTATAACTTATAACGGCATGATTGAAAACAAAATAAACGTGTATTTTATTGTAATATTATACAAAAAAGAATACTAAATATTGCAACCATTGTATTTTATTTTGAGGTGTTAGAGATAAAGTTGCAGAAAATTAGTTCCTAGGAAAATGTATTCTGTTTTTCCTTTTGCTCCTGTTTACGCTGGTCTTGAGATTTGTTATTTGTCGTGATGAATGACGGATAAAACCGATAAGGCGTCACAAATATTTTAATCCATTCCCATTTAACCAATGCATTTATATTACTCAGTTCTTAACGTGTCCAATTTTTTTAGGATTACAAAAGCATTTAAAGCACAAACGATTTTATTCAAACAATTAGTTACGAACTTCATGACAAATTTAATATCAATCTACGAACGATATTTTGTGAAGTAGTGT